>JAQGAE010000065.1:0-65070 GCA_034696685.1 Julus scandinavius | reverse complement strand
CTTCCTCCTCCTTCCTTCAAATATTAAAAACGCCGCAGATCGGTGAATTATTGCTTGATTTATAAAGTCGTCTCTCTACTCCATTTTTGACTGCAAATTCAACGTGGCGTGACAATTTCTGACCTTGTTTAGTATGCCACGAGTTGAAAAAGGTTGAAAAACACTGATTATTTTCATCAGCTTTTGGCCTACTGGAATTAGCAACCCCCACGCTATCAGCGCTTCAACATTGGTATTGTTTAAATCATTTAAGCATCTTTTATAATTTGGAATCTTCTTATAAAAAACGTTTATATGTTTTGTACAGCATTCACACTCTCGATTGATGTTTGGTAACAAATAAAAACAGTAGTTAAAGTTTCATGTTTTAGTTCGATAATATTTAGCGCGTATTGTTTACTGTCTTAAGCAAATATTTTCTCTTCTCTTCGTTTTTTGGTCATCACGGTTCCTGGTTTGTGCTGCGCTTCTGGATGATTGGCTAATTCGGGTGGACAGGTGGAAACTGGACTCGTCACTATCAGTTGTTTCAGATCGTAGAATAACGAACTATCATCTTTCGTTACAAATGATATGGCAATACCGTTCTTGCCGGCACGTCCAGTACGACCAATACGATGAGTGTAGTCTAAAAAATATATAAATTTATACAGTTATGAAAAGTAAACTTTTACAAAGACGAATTCTTAAGACCTTTACTTGTAAAATAAAAGCAATCATAGCTAGACAAATGTTCAACTTGCCTTCAATGCTCTTTGCCATGTCGTAATTGATGACCAAGGACACATCTCGAATGTCGATACCTCTGCCAGCAACATCGGTGGCGACCAAAATGTCTTTCGAGCCACCCTTGAGACTGGCCAATGCAAACTCACGCTGCTCTTGCCCTTTGCCACCGTGCAATGTGCAAGCATTGAACTAAAAATGTAGTTTGTTGAAGTATTATTATTACGCATTTTAAAAACAAATTTGGACAGATGCAAAACAAGAAAATTCTGACCCCCATCTTTTCCAGTCCCTTGGCAAGGACGTCTGCTCCCTTCTTTTGATTGACAAAAATAATGATAGGGGGATCGATACCGCCGTGCAGTATACCCAATAGTTTTTTCCTAAATAAAAAACGTGTGACAAGTTAACAAATTAGCTATCCAAATTATAATAAACAGTGATATTTTTGTAAACTCTGGTAGTATTGTATAAAATATTAACCTTTTGTCACCTTCGCTGACCATGTACACAATCTGTTCAACTCTTTCGGTCGGCTTGCCGGCCGAGCCGATATACACGATTGCCGGTCTGCGGAGATATGTACGAGCGAGTCGCTCCACCGGGGGTGGCATAGTAGCCGTAAACATGACAGTCTGAAAATAGATAAACACTTAAATTACAATGCTAGAACAAAACTTTTTGGAGGAATTCTATAATAGTAGTTTTGATTTCGTTAAGGTATTTTTGCATTTTAGATATAATTTCAATGAAAAAAAAAAATAGACAGCATTACACATACAAGCAAGAGAATTTCCTTTACTGACCTGTCGATATTTCTTTTTCGATGAAAAGTTCATCATCATCTTCTCGTCATTTTCTGCATCTTCCGTGTCAGGCTTCTGATTGGTTACAGGCATGAAATCCAAGATGCGTTGCACCTCAGGCTCGAAACCCATGTCAATCATACGATCAGCCTGCAAACATTCATAGTAAAGTAACAAACGTGACGTGCCACAACAATTTTAAACAGCGTGCATAATGTTTTATGCTTACCTCATCAAGTACAATGTAGGTACACTGACTGAGAACCAGATATCTATTTTCTAACACATCTATAAGACGACCGGGCGTGGCGATGACAATCTAAAATAAAACGGGTAAATGGTTTATCAGTGGAAAATAAAGACTGTGAGAATGCTCGCGAATTACAAAATTTCTCATAAATCGTTTTAAAGCTTTTTGTGTACCTCGCAACCCATTCGGAGACGGAATCCCTGGTCTTCTCGAGACAGACCACCGATGACGGCTACGGTACGAATTCCGAGAGGAGTTCCAAAGGTATTTGTCTCCTCTTCGATTTGCTGGGCTAACTCACGGGTTGGGGCCATGATGATGGCATACGGACCCTGGTCTGCATCTTCGTGCCTGAAAACATCATGCAAACGTATGCTTATTAATTTGCACGCAATTTTTTTTAAATATTGCCGGAGGAAGGTGCTATGCATACCGTTCGATTTTCGGCAGTGATTGAATCCACATTAAGAGCGGAATGAGGAAAGCCAGCGTTTTACCGCTGCCCGTTTCGGCAACGCCAATGATGTCCCGATTTTGCAATCCTATCGGAATGGCTTGCCGCTGAATTGGAGTTGGTTCCTAAAATAATGACAAACAAATCAAGTTATAAACATTTGATTATTGCCAGAAAAGATGTTACATGTTTTAGTTTTTCAAATCTAACCTTGTATCCGACTGATTCGATAATGGAAAGAATTTCGGGAGGCACGCCAGCTTCTACCCAATTCCTTATTGGATTTGGAATGCGACCGCCCTTTATCGCTATATTGTAATCCTCCCTAAAGATTCGCCAATCGCGCTCGGTCATTTCATCAATCAGTTTCTCTGACCAATGTCGGTCGTCCCATTTCTGCTTATCTTCTTTCTTTTTCAGCTTTTTCAAGCGATTTCTAAAAGATAAAATACAAGTGTTTAGAATGAAATGATAGAATGATATTTATGAATTTTCATTAACTGAGAAAGATTGAATAAGAATTACATACATTTCCTGTTCCTTTTCAGCAGTAGTTCTCCTTTTTTCCAATAAATCACCATAAAACATTGATTGATTCTTCTTCTGTGCCTGATTATAATAAAAGGAAAAAGATTATCACACTTTTTACAGCCACAACGAGCTGCAGTTTTTAACCTTACTTTCAAGTCGATGCCCGCAACGTGTCCACGGCCATAGAGCTGCACTTGGTGCCTTTCCTTGTACAATGGATTGTAATCCACAGATGTGTCTTCCCCAGTATCCCAATCAAAAACGAATTTTCTATCGTTTAGTCGCCGGACTCTACGTTTCTTTTTTATGATGCCAAGATAGCGTTCCTAAAATTCAAAGTAAAGTTTTTTAAAAAATGGTTTGAGAAAATGTAAAAATGTTACGCATACAAAAGTTTTGTAGATTCCTTTAAATATCCAGCATCTTACTTTTATTGCCTCTTGTTCTTTTCCTTTATCCTTTTCTTCACGAACTTTTTCCCTTTCATTGTCCTCTTTCTCTGGGCGCTTCCTTAGTTCTCTCTCTTTCTCATGTTCAAGATCCTCTAAAAACGAAAATAAGTTCATTTAAATCAAGCGGAAAAGAAATAAAATGTTGGAATGAACAAAACATAATGACTAACCAGACATCTTTTGTTTTTCCAGAAAGCTCATTCTGGCTTTCCTCTCTTCGTCCATGCGTTTTCTTTGTTCATCCACTGCTTCTTGCCTTCGTTTAACTGCCTCAATTGCTCGTTGCTCTTTTGTGAGAAATACGGGCTGTTGGAAAAGAATAGATTTACAAACTGGCAGTATTATGACTGAATGCACATAGACAAACGATGAGACCATAATAAAGGTAGATTGTTACAAACCTTACTCCTTGCTTCCACTTCTGCCTTTTTCTTGGCAATTAATTCCTCCAAAGATAAGGGCTCTTTCTTGGGCAATCCATCCTCCTGTTTTCCATCTTCAGAGTCCTCATTTTTAACGCCTTTCTCCGATTTTAATTTGGATCCATCTTTATCTCGATCCCTCCTAGTTTGATCCCTGTCCCTGTCTTTATTACGATCTCTTTCGCGGTCTCTTTCATAATCACGCCCTCTATTCCCTCTTTCTCGGCTTCGACTACGGATGCGGCGATCTCTAAAAAATCAAGCGTAGTTTGTTAAAAAATGTGGGTGCTAGGTTTCAGTGATAGGTATTTTAACGTTCTTAGAAATGTAGCAGAACTTCAAAAAGTTGCTTCTGATAATGCATTCGATGTCTTGCTTTTCACGCGGTTACTCAAAAATTAGATAGTAAACGTAGTTCATGAGATAATTGTAGATATACACTCATTCTACCTTAATTCTCGATGTTTATCACGTTCGGCACTTCTGGAACGACTGCGTGAACCTCTGCGTTCTCGACTGTTTGAACGCGAGCGACGACGTTTTCTTTCACGGCTTCGAGATCTTGATCTACAAGAATATGTGTATCATGAAACGAAAGACATTTAACGATTTCTATTATAATATTGTGACTATTGTATAAACTTGATCCTCACGGTGAACTACTCTAAGCTTACCTATGCCTATTCTCTCTTGGCCTGTCCTTAGGATCCCGTCGTTCATCTTTTTCTAATCTTCCCAAATATGCAGAAGATTCAGCCAGAGCTCTATCATCTCCCGTTCCCATGTTAATGAGCTTACTTTAAAAGATTACTGAAAATGCACCAAAATACAACAACGTAAATGAAATTGCAGGCTTAAATATCCAGCGTCGTAAATGCATTTGCCATAAACGGATATAGAAGAAACTCGTGTTCCATTTCATAGTCTCATTATGCAAGTCTAATAACGCCATCATATTAATAATTGCTGAAGAAAGCACAAGTAAAAGAATAAACAAACTTACCAAAACAAGAACATAAATCCCACACACAACGTTTCGAAAACGAAGTAATGATCTGACGAAAAACATGGCGCTAGATGGCACTACAAGTCCACAACCACGATGGCAGGCGCTAGAGACGGTTACCATGGCAACACTTGTAAACGGAAAGTTTGTTTGACAGTTCCTGGACGAATTTATCTCTCTGAACCTACGAATTTGATACAATAACACTTTCATGAGCGTTCAAATAAGTTTTAAATAAAATGTCTGATGCTGTATGGGAAGACAGAGATGTCAGATTTGACATACCAACCCAGTAAGTGAAGTCTTTTATTACAAGTTCAGTTCGTAATATATCACCTAGAGCACTAGTATATGAAGTCCATGCGCAATGCAATGCTTGAGATTTAGCATGTTTTTTGCAGACAGATGAAAATGCGACCGGGAGAACAAATGATTGATTTGCTTGAATTAATTGAAGACACTAAAGGAAACAGTGGTGATAAAGGTATTGGTTTTAAACGACGATTTGGATGCATGGTCGAGCAATATATATATATGTACCTTAATTTGATAGTTTTGTTATAAATAAGTCCATTGTAATATGTTCTATGCTCTTAAATGTTTCTAAATTAGAAAATACAATTGTTTACCTCGGTATTCAACATCCATGCACGTTTAATTTTCTATAATTCCAGGTCGCTTAGTAGTAACAAACCTCCGACTTCTATGGAACTCCCACAACACATCACGTGTCAACTTATGTAAGCTTTGAAATAGGGTTCAATATGTACTAAAAATAAATTACTAAATAAATTGTATCGCCTTCGGTAAAAAAAAATTGTCTGAAATAACTCAATCAGATTGATATTTCTTTCAAGTGCCTTCAATTAATGCATTTAGTTATTTGGAAATTTAAATTTCAGCAATTGGGTATTACTGCATCATTACCATATCAACAAAAACTGTAAATTCGGTAAATAATAAATGCCTCGCTAACATTGATGAATTGACGAGTACTTTCAATCCAATAATTATGTTAAATTATTTTAGAAATTGCGTGGCATGGCTGAAGCATTGTATGTTCTTACCAAGTCTAACGGGACAAGGTTTGAGTTTATTTTCACAAATTTGGTAAGTATTTTTTCCTATTCTAAAAATCACGATTAAATTGAGAAATAAATCTTAAATAATTACTGTACCGCAAAATATTATTAATAAAAGGCACATAGCAACACCAGGCTATTTTCTTCAGTAATGGGAGTGTACAAGTGAGTATATTTTTTAATATACACAAAATGCAATGTTACCGCAATACACCATATGTAATATCCTAACATTCTACTCTCTTATGTCAGAGCTTACTCATCGTCCCAATTATACAGAGAGGTTAAATTAAGAGGTGCGATTATCCAGAATAGTCAGCTGCGAACATTGCCACAAGAACAGATAATGAGTTCTGTGAATGGGGTTTGGAATTTATCTAGCGATCAGGTTGGTTTAACACAAAGTAATTTGATTACTATTTGTTTATAAAATTGCCTCACATATAATGTGTACGTTATTAATTTTCAAATTCGTGGAATTTTTAACAGGGAAATCTCGGTACCTTTATCGTAACAAACGTCCGTCTAGTTTGGTTTGCCAACATGAATGAGCTTTTCAACATTAGCTTACCGTATTTGCAAATGGTAACTTGTTTATGACGCAAATTAATTTACATAAAATTACATTTTAGTAAGCATATCTTGTCCATCTCGTAGATTACCGTGAAGATTCGTGATTCGAAATTTGGAACGGTACTAGTCATCGAGACAACAGAAACCGTGAGTTGTGCTATTAAAGAAAACTTAAATTTTAAGATAATACTTTTTCAACTTTGATTCCCAATATTCTTAAGAGTGGCGGTTACCTCCTTGGCTTTCGTATCGATCCCGAAGAGAAACTCCATTCAACCTTTAAGGAGGTTTCGAGTTTATTTACGGTATATGGAAATTCTCCGATGTTCGGGGTATTTTATTCGATGGAACAGAAGGTAAATTTAAAGAGGGAATTTTAATGTGGTTAGTCTCCAGTCACCTAAGAATCTCATAAGTATTTGCACTTGTTTAGCCCACTCCAAGGATGCCACAGGTTGAATATCGAGAAGACAACGAAGTTGATGCATCCTACACAAAATCGGACGTTTTAGCAGTAAATTCGACTACCATGTTTTATTATGTCATCAGAGTTGATAATTCCGCAATTAACCATGAACTCATTTATTGCAGGCTTATTATGCAGATGGCGGTGGTGAAAAGGATGGCGATCCAGTATTTTCGGCAGAACTAGGTTTGGCAATAGAAAAATTAAAAGACGGATTCACGTTATCGAGCTTGTGGGATGTATTACCTACTTAAAGATTTTGCAGTCTTCAGAAGGGCCACCACCGGCCAAAGTGCATTCGAACGTTCACTTGTTCTTTTATCTTTCTGTAAATAAAGTAAATTAACTTTCGAAACTGTTTTCTTAAACTTTCTACCAAGATATGCAATTTATTTTCAACAATGAGCGTCAATTGTAGTTCTGAGTAAAACTTGTTAAATTTATATTACTGTAAACCACGTTTGGAAAATATTGACAAAAATATATATAGAACTACGAATAATTACATTGTACACGTAGAGATTGCGTTCGTAAGCCCATCTCGTAACTAAAAACTTGAAAAATAGTCACACATTCGAATAAAATACAGAATTTCTAGTCACCGAAGAAGTAACGAGGGAGAGTAAATTCTGCATTTACAAGCTTTTTACCTCGCTCATTTCTTCGCCGATGGACTAAGTGAATGGCGTTAAAATAAATTTACACAAATCTTTTCATGGAGAAAATAGAAATTGTTTAAGGCTAATGCTTCCAATGTTTGCATAAGTTTGCTAATTTTTTCTTTGGGATCTATGCAATCAGTATTCACTGCCTATAATTACAATGCTTGTGCACTTTAAGCTAAAATCAATTTTTGTGGCACTTGTAAAATTAATACTTTTTTTTTTACCAAAAGTGATAATACAGAATAAAATATATCAGCGACGATCTAATATACAACCAATAACATTAAATCGTTGGCGTTGGGCAATTTAAGAGTAGGGCATTTAATTGTTGACTGTTTATCGAAAGACTAGATAGATTGTGGTCTAATGTTATATTTTCTGGATATTACTATTTTCGTGATATAGCCAAATGTGTTTAGCACAAAAAAAGTAAGAAAAATAGTATGATAACAGTAGGACAAATTACCCATGCATCTGGTTGAATGCACATGCAGAATTAATGATGAGGATAAAATATATTTTGAATATTTCTAGCACGTACATAATGTTCGAGCAGACCTATGGCAGGCACAACGAACAGATCCGTATTTCGAATTTCAAATTAGGTAAAAATGATTAATAAGAATTTCCCATTAAAGTGCCAAATTGCTACAGTTGTTGCACGGGACTAATGACCTAGCAGAATTAAGAAAATTGCACAAAGATTAATAATAGATGTACTCGTGATTTCACCGTGGCATCATCAGCATTTCACGACAATTATTTGCAGCAATGACAGCGGCTTCTGTTCAGGACAAAAATATCGATTTCTATGCGGGTTTTTTTTGTGTGTGTGCATAAAAACTGAAATTTAGAGCAAGGACTAAAATTGCAAAGTCATTAGTAAATTCAAATCTGCTACTCCCTTATCCTTGTGCCTTCTTTATACTAAAAAATGGAAACCAAAACTCAAATTAAAAATAAAAGTAACTGATTATTGGATATGCTGGACGGACGCTATTCTTGGAAAAAAAAAAAAAAAAAAATGCACGCTTGGCAGTAAAGGAATAAAACAAACTGGAAGCATATCGACTCTGACACATCCCACAACGACACCTTATTCGAGCAGTTCGGAAGCTATGTGTATTCATAAAAAATGAAAAAGTGAAATAAGCAACAACAAAAACCAGCCAATTTGGTTGAAATTGGCCAATACAGATCTTGATAGCTCTCTGGATTTCTGTACAACTGAGGAAACACGCTCGCCTGCACGATACATTCAAGTACAGCAACTTAAAAAAGTTTTCTGCCATGTACACGTTTAGAATCGCTGGAAGTTTTACAACATTTGGCTTTTGGTAGTGCAACCATCCTGATGGCGAAAATAATGGGCGATCGATTACGACAACGCGAAAAATTAATTGCCTGCACGCAGTTACCGTATCGCCCATCAAGGGTAAATGGAGATTTTAGTGTTCGGGTTGTGTTTCATGCTGTGCTGTAACGTATTCGAAGACGCCGATGCCGAATATGGTGGAGGTGGGCCCTGTGGCGGGGAATAGCTAGGTGGCTTTTTTTGAGAGTATGATTGAAACGAAGCATCATTATCATCCTCCTAGAAAGAAAAAAAAAATCTTAAAAAGAATGATAACTATCAACTTGTTCCGTACTCGACAAACTTTGATGACATAAGAACGAATTTAGGATTATTTATCAAACTCGCTAATTTTCCCAGAATTTTCAAACATTTTCTACGAAATGTTTTTGTGTATCATTAATGGTAATGCATAAATTACCTTCGAGGGTTATGTTTTACTGAAATACCATGTAAAAAAATGTTAGGAACTGATGCAATATTGGAAACCAAAACTCTGAAAAGTAGATATCAAAAAGGCATTTTAGATATGCTCCCAATGATACACTTTCGCGGTTCAGCCAGCAATTGCCAGGAACTTTTATTTCACTCGCTTTTCCACTTTGTTGTTAAGAACCATGGCATGCAAGCACGCATACGCTAGCTTACATGCAAGTGCCATAAAGTTTCTTATTCAACCACAATAACGAGTAGCAAATGGGTTACAATAAACATTTCCATAGCGCATCATATGCAATGAAAATTACTATCACTTTCTAAATTGCCATTGTCCACAGAACCCTTTTACAGCCGTCGCTGAATAATTCAGAAAATGCTTCGCGCAGGTACTGCATATTTCTCAAGGACTGAAACCAGTCTGGATGATTATATCGTCATACAAAACCATGACATGTCATCTCGAAGCACATGGTCCCTATTCGGCATGCATATTTTATGTATGACCTTTAAAATTTGGTCGGAACAGAGGCCTACGCTATCGCTCCAGAGTTAGCTTGACAAATTGCAATGCGTGTTATTACCGATCAAACGTCATTGCTCATTAATATTGGTGCCAAAAAGCCGAATGATTCGGCAACACCGAGCAGTACTTAATTTCATATCATATACATACAGCTACATCAATGAACCATATTTAACGTTTTACTTTGGCAAACATGACATGTGTCTGCCATGAAATGGAGGTTGAATTAAGTCGCCCACGTTTTCAATTATTGATGGGAGTGACGGGCTTAGCATCAAATCTGCTTACAACGTGTGTATAATTTGGACAACCTACGAAGTTTCGTACGGTCCATCGGAGAATTTGAATTTGGAAATTCACGGCACGGCTCCAATTAAAGCAAATAATTATAACGTTTGCCGGGAATTTAATTATGGCTTGGCTAAAGTCTTCTCTGAATTCAGGTGCACAGGCTCTCAACATTGGCCGTTTGATGTGCTCGGCCAACTTGGACAAACTCCAAACTGCAACAAAGCGCCATTTCCATTCGAATAATTCTATTTGCGAAGCTCGTTTGCTGACAATAAAGAGCAAATGTGACGTTCGTTGCCAATGATAAATCATAAAGGACAAAAATGGGAAATTCAATAGATGACACATAACCAGGCCGTGAGAACAAATGTTCTCACATGTGGGGAGCCAAACGTGTTACTAAAGTCAGTATCTGAAATATTAACAAAATGGTTATATTACGGCATTGACACGTTAGAACGCCAAAACCTTGTGTTTTAGTTGTTACAAGTGAGGAATGCCGACAAGACTTTTGTGAAAATTAATTAAAAATAACATACTGGATTTGTAGCCAAAATAAATCACCGAGTGACAAGTTTGATACTATAACATTTAAGGAGCTTAATTGATATTATATGCGGGAAAATTTCTCTTATTGATTTAGCTTACGAAAATACAATGCTTGATATTAGACTTGCGCATGTTTGGCTAGTTTTACAATTTAACAGACTGATTATGCAACAAAGGTTCATTGTGCATTGATAAAAAAATGCATAATTTTTCTACATGTTGTTTGTTGTTATAAATTTTCAACAAAGACCATTCTTGTTTTTACTAAAATAAAAGTGGAACACAACAAATTTCCACAAAATATGATAAATATCTAAGGCTCTTCTGGGTAAAGAAAAACTAAGTTCATAACCCAGGTTATTGGTGCAAGTCTCCCAAATGATTACAACTAAGTTACCCAGCTATGATAATTTTACCTCTATCTATAATTTGATACATAAACTGCATATCATAGCAATTTTAATAGCCTGCCATTTAATGATTCAATTTTCCATAGAAGAAGGACGCTATTAAATATGTTATCTATGTTATCAGTTTACAAAAAAAATTCGAGGAGAACAAGTCTACTGAATCACTCTTGAAAACGAATTCTACCTGTAATACTGCCTCTTTCTAAATATTTTATCACAAATAAACCAATATGTAACAACGAAATTGCGTGAATTATTAATTACAAAATTAGTGGGTTGTCATTTTGAAGTACTACCTAGTACATATGTCCAGAAAGTGACAATCTTAAATAAATTACATGTGGTCTAGAATAACAGCTTTCTGCACATCCTTTGAAATCGAACAAGTATACCTATAACATAAAAAAGGTTCTTGCCTATTGACGACTTAATTTAAAGGTCTAACGAAAGATAACTTCAAGGATATTTTAAAATTCAGAAACTATTGTGGAAACAGCCTTTGTTAAGTAACTAAAATAAACATGTACATGCAGAGTAATTTAATATAATCTTCCTTGGAAGTCCTATACACATGACAATTGATTTTCCTTTACATTTTTTTCCAGGATTCCTCACAACCTCTAAATAAACCAAAATATAGGTTATGCACCAAAACTTGCAGAAGCAAAAATTAAGGTCATCGTTTTAATAGGAAATCCCTTTGGCAATGTTCTAATTTGCATTTAAAACAAGTTGACGCAATTTCCTGCATACAATTTAGAAATCCTTCAAAAGACAATATTCCATATGTCAGTGCCGCCACCATTGCATACAATCATTTAAGCAGGGTAGCATTAATTTCTCGCATCTGGTATGCTAAAATGTGTTCAAGAATTCCATTATTCGTCAGAAGTCTTTAACGCAATGATGGATAACTGCAGGCATGCAGGGACATTCAAGCCTGACATTCATAAAAAGGCTGATTATCATATAATGTCAAGGGTAGATGCTATTCATGAATATATTATCTACACTGTTGCAACTGCTTATAAGAATGTTCAGGGAATTCAAATTCCCCTTAGATCAGATTTCATTGGTGTACTCAGAGTAAATATAATTGACTAAATCTGAAATTTAGCACATACATACAAGTCTAATTTCCTATATGAATAAATACTATTTCTTAGGCTTTATTTACGAATATACCTCTTCTCTCATTTGCTTCCTAAAACGTTCAAATTGCAGACATTTACTATCATGGCCTTCCTTATAACAGCAGTTTAAATAGAAACAAAAATTCCCATAAATTTAAAATACACTTAAAACAAACAATGAGAGGCATTATCCTGCAACTTTCACTTTCCTTTCTAACTTCATATTATTATAATAAAAAAAAGAAGGAAAACTTGCCAGAAAACGATCGTGTTCCTCTGCGGTTCCTAAATTCGGCACAGGAACGTAATTGGTGATCCGATGGATCACTACATGTGGGCTATGATAATAGCAATACCTGAAGAGACCACCGCAGGCTGATAATAAAATCACAACAAATAGAATTCCCACCCTGTAATGATTAAAAAAAATTAACTTGTGAAGGCACTCGCGACGCCGCCCTCAATGCTCTGCAATAACAACTTAGTGTTTATTGAACATACCAGAAATACCATAAAGAGTAGACATATTCACAGCATAAATTATCACCGCAGCAATATTGATCACTGCCACAATAATCCCATTCGCAGTAATATCCCCAAGCCTGCGATAAAAATAAACGCACATGTTAAACACCGAATATAAAAGATAGCAAATGTGCAGCAGAAAAAGCAGTTGGCTCCCTAGGGCAAAGATTCCGATATACCACAATCTGCTTATCTCCTTTTGTTGGCCACCTAATGATAACAGTGTTGGTAAACTTAAGATTATAATTATATAATATTGACACACTACTGTCCTGAACTGGAGTGCAATGACAGTATTAAAATTTCTCCGACTTTGGTCCAACTCGTATGTCAGAGGGTCAATATGAGCAGCCATCTGACAATCAAGCACTTGTCCCATTATTTTTCTAATAAGAAACCTAAATGTACCAGCATTATTCAAGCTTAATTGTCAAAGCAGACTTATGCACAATATGTGTGCTTTTGGTTAAAAACAGCAAAGGGCAAACTATTTTCTAGAAAAATTCTAACCAAGATAGAGTTGTCAAAAATACTCGCTTAAAAGTAGAAATTTTATGTTACATGAAGTGAAACTGAATAACGTCATTAAATGCTTAATGATACACAGGTTTCTAATCTACTTCTTTAGGCTACTAAGTTCGGTCAACCTTTTTAGAGAACGCATTTTTTTTGCCAATTATGTTTAAGCTGACTTGGTTACCTGGGCAAAGCAAGTCGGCTTTCATACAAGTAGGTTGCTGATTCAAAACTGCTCTTTTAGTGCACTTTAGCAAGCGTCACTACAAAGCGTACAGAGTTAATAGCCGGTAATGACCTAGAGTTATAGCCAAGTTTATCCTTACATCTAAAGACCATACCTGCGGCACGACAGGTGAAATACAATTAGACTTATTACGAGCATAGTTGCTATTTGTTACATTCAAAACATATTTACTTTAGGCGGGATTGTTTTAATAACCTAAATGGGACAACGAAGCCGTAACATTTTTACACCTATTATGATTGAGAAAAATCACAGACCATTATTTAAATTTTTACGCTAACCTTTTTTTAACGCCATGAACCGTCAACTTTTTTAAACACAGTCATGCAAGTAATCCAGATTACGGTTTCAAATTCTTCATTTGTATTCAATGGGTACATGACATGCCTCGGATTTTAGTTAAAAATTAGACTCTTAGCCGACAATTTAATAATTTTAAAATTGAAAGCAGGTTAAACCCACAACTGATTTAAAAAACGCTTTCAAATTAGTGTTGGAATAAGTTCACTAGCATTTGGGATACTTTCATTTTTTAATTAACTTTTTGTTGTTGTTTATTGGGGTTTATCAGGTCTAGTTTTAAAATATAATGTTGGACACAATTTATTTTTTGTCCCCATGGAATTTTACATATATAACAGCCAATATATTAATGTACAGCATGTTTGATAAGAAGCATTATTGAAAAAGTTATATTTCAAGAACATTTAGATCAATATGCTTCAAATTCAATTGGGACCTAAAGAAACACTAATAACATTTTGCAGTATGAAATAAATTAAGCATGGCAATTTCTTATGCACTGTATATTATAGTTAATCAATAGTAACAAAATAAGTATAATATAACGAAATAGTGCAATATATTTAATTATTTAAACACATGACGCTTCAAATTTGGCCAACATATGATGCAAAAAGAAATTGGTTATATCATAATATATACAAAAATGGGTTTTATCTTCCTAATCCAATTATTTATGCAGCTGGTATACATAAGTTGTAGCTACATGCCTGGTTATATATATTATGAAGAAATGCTATAGTAAGTTTGTAAAACTGTGTGCCATTGCAAGGTGGGCTATAGACAAAAACCATCAGCAGGTCTATTCAATAAATCTTCCTAATCAAATTTAATACAATTATGCTTCAATACATTAACAAAATTACCATAACTAGTTCCTTCGTACCCTGAAACCTTAATTTTTCCATGAATATCACGATAGCTGACAGGAAAAATTTGTAATTATTTTCATCCGCTGATATTGTGTTAATTAATAGCATATGGCAACAAGTGGCTAAGAATATAGCAGTCAGATAAACGCAGCTTATCAAATATGTGACACCATGCACAGTGTACCATAGCAGATAATTGGATGGGGAAAAACAAAGATTTTACAAACATGGTACTACGTATAGTACGTGAACAATACATTTCTAACAATATATAAAAATAAAATAGGTGCATTTCTACTTTTGAAACTGCTACAACAAATATGCAATAATTAGAGCATAGATTAAAGAGTTTAGAATTCAGCGATAATCCACTTAAAAATACCACGATTAGTTATAACCAATTCCAAGTCTGAGCACCATTTTCTGTATTTTACTTCTGTTTACTGGCGTGATTTAAGGACGCCTACGATGAATGGTTGTATGTATGTCGGGGTGACGGAGACGAGGCGATCAAAAGAATTATTGCAACAGAAGAGAAGGTGGGAGGGTCGCGCCTGATTCTTTTAGAGGTACTATACCAGTCTGGGAACAACTTCCAATTTACAGGAACAAACCATTACCGTTAAGCAATCACCGTTCTGGCAACTTCCGTCAATAGTACTTTTTAAAAAAAAAATGCAATGAAAGCTAATCATGCCAAATAACCTAGAAGTATAGGGATATAGGTAGAGACATTGCCAAGTGAACCGTGCGATTGTCAGGTTCCATGAAACTTACGGACATTGCATAGGTTTAGTTGGGGGTACATGCCAGAGGGCAGAAGTACTAGCAAATGGGCTGAATAGTCTGAACTAATACAAAACTTTTTGTAGGTTAATATCGCTCAAAGGTCATGTAGTACTTCAGATAACGTTGTAAAGGTATAGCAATAGACAATCCAGCATTAGTTATCAACGTTGCACTAGTATAACTTAAAAAAAAACCTTTAGGAAAAGATAACTAGCCTTCAAGATTATACACTCTAGAAAACAGCAACAATCCTAGTATTGTCTCTGTTTGCATGCATGGTAACTCGGAATCAAATTTAAACATGTAATACATCATTGTAATGAATGGAGCAATCGGATAGCTCGTCAAACAAAAATGCAGCCTTGAACAATCGGTACACTGCAATTATAAATTCAGAATTTAATGTTTTTTTGCGTCATTCGAACCCTCGAACTAAAGAATTTTTTGCGTATTTTGTTTCTTAAAATGAACATTTATGCTTTATCTAGAACTGTATATGAAATGGAATATTGTAATCTTACTTACCGTTTGAACGCACGTTGATAATAAAATAGAATAAATAAGTATATTCACAGGCCATAATGCGCAATCCATACCTAACAGCGATAATGTTTCAAATAAAAATAAAACTATAATTCAAGCAGACGGTCGCAAGCGCCACCTAGCGCTCAAAAGCTTTATCACATGGCACCAACAAAATTGAAGCCAATTTGACCATCTAGCGTATAGAGTGAGAAACAAGGCGGCCATATTGGAACTCACATGGAGGCAAAATTAGCATACATTATAATTTAGCTGAATATCATCTTTTTATTCATATGTTAAATATGTAGTGTTCCTTTTAAAAAATATTACCAAGATTGTTAAATAAGCCTTTTATGCTTCTAGATTTTGTATATTTGAACCCTCCAATTTCCCCAGTCAAATTTTGTTTCAACAAATCAAATAAAGCAAGGTTCAATGTACTTGAATGACCCTGACTTACCTTAACCTTAAATCCTTAAAGATAGAATTTAACATCACGGTTTTTTTTCTCCGCAAATATATTTGTATTTGTACTAACTCCAACACTTCAGATAAATTAACAACTAATACAATTATTATAAATGTGATACAATTTGTATAAAGTAAAGTTTAACTACACATACAAAATATTCATATACTGTACAAATATTAAATTTAATCTGTGAGTAAATCTACGACCAAATGCAGTTGATCATACAACATAAAATGTTGAACAGCTAATATCGCGATGGAAATTTGACTCGGAAACAAATGATTTATAGTGCAATATATTTGGTGAAAATACAGACCTTTTATCTTAAACGTATTAATATTCTTAAAATATCATTACAGTTTATGAAATTTAACAGCACCTATATACATAAACTTGGAAAATTTCATTAGGGAGCAAATGCAATACGATAAACGAAATATTCAATAAATCTATCGAACTCCTGTAGATCATAAAATAACATATATATTCATTTAGCAATGGACCAGACATTACTGTAATTATTTGTATATGAAAACTATAAGCAAAAAAAAAATAAAAAATACTGGCAAATTTAGCAGGCTAGCCACCTCATATTGCAATAAAAATGCAATTTATTTTTTATTTAGATCAATATTATCCCGATTATTCCTCTTATACTTTAAAACAACACATTTATACCTGTTTTGCTTGTATTCTGAGAATATGGTTTTGTTGTTCATTTTACGCATATTTTAATGTTAAAAACGTTATAATATGCACTTCTAAGTTGTTTGAGTTTACTCTGCAAAACTTGTTATTCTCTAAATAAAATAAAAGTGGAGAATCCAATTGATTTAACCCTTATAAACTAAATTAGAATAATTATGATGAATATGTGATATGTAATTGATGTTGCAATCACACAGCCATCTTAATTAACTACTAAAGACATGTTCAGTTTGTGACCAATCAAACACCTTACTTTTTTGTAATGGTAATGACCATAAAACAAGAATTGCACTGTCAATAGTACTGCAATTAGTACATTCAAGAAATCAGACAACAATCAATGCCAGTCAAAGGACAAGCATGAATTATTAGTAACAAAAAATGCAGACCCAGCTAGATTTAAGAATTAGAGGTGCCTATTTAGAAACTAATTATCTCATGAGATAATGAAATAACTGTATGAATTCATTACATATTTTCACATTATGGCTAAATGCTGCAAAATATTATTAGTTATTAACATCGAAACTGCAGTAACTCAAATCTTAGATTTAAGAAATAATGTAATAAAAAATGGAACTGTTTTTGTGTGTAATGTAAGCTTATCTTGATCAAAACATTTAATTTAAATTTATAATTATGAGATGGTAATTTTATCACTATATCTTCTTGGATATTTTTAGACAGCATGTTATGCTCACATGTGTGATATAAATGCTCCAAAATCAGACGCTGTGACAATTAGAAATCTGTCATAAAAACTGATAGCTAGCTGATTAATTTAGGCATGAGATTCGGAGATAAAAATAGATTGAACAAATAATTATTTCATGCTCACAGTTTACAACATATTTGAGATTCAACAAAATCTGCATGAGATACCAATGTGCTAAGAACGTGAGAAAATTGACCAAAAAGTGAAATCCAATAATACCACAATAAAAATAAACCTCCCAGCAGATACAATGATAAACCATGATTACTTTAAAAGCTTAAACTTACACAATTATGAAAAGAAAATTTTAAAATGCCAAATCACATAAAATCCTTTCATTGAGATATATAGGATCAGCAATAAAAGTACTCTCTCATTTCGCGTGAATAACACCGAGCTGCTATTAACGACTAAGAGAAGTGGGCTGTTTTTGAATAAGAGAAAAAAAGAGCCAGTTTTTTATTTGGCCATGAATAAAAGAGGAAACTGCCTTAAGCTTCCTAATATTTTGACTAATTATTTTTAAAATCAATTTTTTTTACAGAAAAACTAGGAGGTTGGCTCATTGCTATAACGATTCCGTAGATTCGCATCCTGCTCCTGAGAAAATGGATTAGCCTGGACAGGATTAGGATTGGGCAACGGAGGCTGAGGATACATTTGAGGCATTGGCTGGACCGGATACGGAGGATTAGCAGTCATAGGTGGATTTACATTTGGATTCTGGGGTAGATAAGAAGCTGGCATCGCATTCTGCGTGATTATACTGTCATAACTCGGAGGTGGACCATTACCATAAGGTGGCGGCGGCGGCGGCTGCATACTAAAACCTGGATATGCTGCTTGGTTTGCAAAATCCTGCGGTTGAAACTGCATCGCTGCACCTCTTATATATGGATCTAAAAATAAAAATTAATGTTCAAATAACTAAATCGTGCTATTTCTCTGCTAAATGCTTTCTCTTCATAATATGCACACACAAATTACCTTTTGGTTGAGTTTGCAAATACACTCTGTCTGCTCCTGGATAGTAAACCGCTCCAGTGTTAGTTCTTAATGCTGATGGATTGACTGGGGGCAAACGAGTGGCAAATGTAGCTGTCTGAGACAATTGATTTCTGTATCTGAAGCGGTACCACCAACTTCCTCCGGAGCAAAGAAGCATGATCAAAATAACGGTTAACCTATGCCAGACAGAAATAATTTAAAACAATTTAATAACGATGACAAACATTCCGCATTTTTTCTTTCTTCTGGGGTTCACAATGATGGACTCCTTCACTTACCAAAAGTACCAAAACTGATAGAAAGTGAATGCTGCTGGTCGACAACAAGCATTTCCACAGCAATACTCATATGAGCTGCAGCTGTAAATAAATGAGCATAAGTAAATGAATTCATTTCATTTTGGAAAGATTCACAAAAAAAGGGTATACCATTAGTAAACTTACACTATGGTTCGAACAAAGCCATCGGCCGTTAAATATGTGCAATAACGACTCTCAACCTATAAAAAAAAGTTCAAAGTTAGTTATCGGTTGCAAACAATTTCTGTAAAGTAATTGATGTAACAGGTTCTATGCAGGTGTTCCTTTATCACAAGTTAATACCTGGCCGCAAAGCAAATATAAACTGCTTTTTACTGAAGCACCTGTGACTGACAAAGTTTTTTATCTTTATTTTTGTACAAAATGTTAATTTCAAAAACAAATCTCAGATATTGATGAAAGCCATCTCAAAATATAAAATGTGCATGGATTGTGGGCTATATAGATTGCTAGCAACAAATCTGAACAGTTTTCAGTTAATTAGGGGACCTGGGTTCGAAACCCAGATTGGATATCTTGACTGTGATTTGTGCAGTTATTCACAGTTGTTTCTAGTAAAGTGGTGGGGTAGTTTTTCTAAAATTCGACCAGATCCGTGCTTCTATGCTAATTCCTTTTGCAAGTTTGTGTTACAACATTTCATCTTTTCCCTTCCCCGACCTCCATGTGGTCTATGGTCGTGGGGGGTCATTAAATAATCAGCAATAAAAAATAAATGAGCGATGATAGACGTATTTGAAATCGACCAGCTGTTTATCTTCTATACTTAATAAATCAGTCTTTGGTAAAGGAAATATTGTGAAGCAATTTCAGCTGTGACAAAAAGTTTTTCGACGGCACATCGGCAAGGCCAATGATGGCAATTGGAAATTTGCAACCCACTTGTCTCCACCTCATTAAAAGCTTTCTAAAAGTAGGCCTGTTTTACATGAGTGGTTTGGCAAAGATAAGCACATGAGTGATGAAATTTTGCGCTCCAGGAATCTAAATGGAAATTAAATGGCATACAATCAAAAATCGATCATGGCTTGAAAGGATGTCCAAAATAAGCAAAAGGGGTTTAAAATTAGAATTTTAGGGTTTAAAACCTAAAACCGTAAATGGTATGGTATGATTGTATTGGTTCATCCTACAATATAGTAATAACTAATGCATTCGTTAAGGCAGTCATTACAGGGAAATATGTTGTGGGCACCTTGAGTAATACCATGGAAAACTATAATAAACCTAAATTGGTGAACAAGTTCAAGTCCATATTGATGCAGATTATTGCAAACATATGATTGAGCGTGCCTTCATGCATGCAACGTAACCAAATATAAAACAACGTTGTTCATAATCCCAGGATTTTTTTTCTCCAAACCTTAGTTATATTTCTGTATTTATTTGTACGCTAAATGATCTAAATTTAACTTTCTTAAATTGAATTAATAATCAATAACATTGGAAATTGGTCGCGAGGCATCACTACTACACGAGTTAAAAACTGAGACACAGACAACTAACCAATATAATAATAAAATCAATAGGGATTATCAAAATGAACCTAAATATTCTGCCTTGAAGCAAAGTAAAAACTTAATATTAAGTAATGCTAATATGTAGAATGATTCAAAAACATGATATCATAGTTAAGTCATCAACAATAAGCAATTAAGTAATAGATATGGATATCATGTTCAAGAATTCAAGAAGCAGATGAGGAAAACAGCACAATTTATTTTCAAACAGCAAGCACATTATGTGTACACCAAATTATCTAATATAGAAGACCTAGTTGGGAATTCATCAAAACTAAGCCGCTTTTCTATTTATAACTTGGATTTAAGGCCACAGCCTAGGCCTAGTTAACCCAATACAGGCAAATAAAAAAAGCATTTGTAAGGGAATGAATGTGTGCTCTTTGGTGAAATCGTTAGATTTTACAAAGGGCATAGCATGCCATGTCAGTATATGTCTGAAATCTTATTTTCAGTAACATCGACAGACAGAAAACACAAAAGCCGCCATTTCAATGCCAACAATTGAAAATCAATAATATTACAGGTATGCACATAATCTTCATGCAATCGGGTCAGCAGATTAAAAAAATGCAAGTTTTGTATCAGAAAAATGCAGTAGTATAAAGACCTACCGGAATCAAGCCCATCCTAATTACGTTTAAAATGTAGACCTTATTCAGTTAACGGGAGATGCACAAATCGAAATTGGTTGCCTTTAAAAATGCTTCTCTTCCGATGCAGCATGGCCACTTTACCATCAAAACATACAAGGCCATTTTAGAACATTAAAGAAAAGCCCATGTACACCTCCTTGCTAACTGAACAGGTTGGAAGACATGAAAATGTGTTGCTCAAATATGTTTACAGCTTATAAAGAGAGCATAGCTACAGAAACTAAACGTTTAAGAGCATCCGGAAAGAAGAGGATGGCACAGCTGAGCTGTGCATCAGCGCACCAGCAAGGAGAAAGGATGACTAAAAATTCCTATTGGATGGTCTGAATGAAAACAAGGGTTGCATCCGAAAGTTCTATACTCATCTTACGTTCATTGGAAACATGATTCCTAGAATGTTATCAGCCTTAATAGTTTGGATATGCTAATTTTGTAACATGACCTTACTTAAATCATAAACATTCATGTGTATATTATAATTATTTCCTTATCCTATCTACAACTGGAAGCACTCTAAAATATGTGTATTCATCCCATAAAATGTAATATGCCTAATATTTATTCCATATATCTCAGCATTTACTATTATCTCTATAGTACCAATTATCTAGTTTATGGATGTGTATTTTTATGTTGTCTTCCCTCAAAGGGTTTAAAAATTCAGAGCATAAATTACATTTACTAAAAACTAACAATTTTTTTTAACGTGAATGGCAACAAACAATGCAATGATTTGTCGGTAATTAAGTTTGAATACTGAACGTCAGCCAGATCTTGCAACAACACTTTGATTTAATTCTTATTTAAATGTCTTATTTCTGCCGTTTCCTTTCCACAGCTTCAAGCGGTTGCTAATAAACGCAGATAAGATCAGCGGGATCGTTTTGGCCTACTTAGCAAATGATCAGGTGCTACACTCACTTAATTGTGTTGAAAATATTTAACAGGATATTAGCCTCTATGCATGTTTCTACTGTCCCAAGGTCTGGCTGTTTGTGTAGTTAAAACATAAACATAGAATAATATTTTCTTAGCGAATAATATACTGTTTAGATAATTTTAACACAAGTGAGTGTATAGAACCTGATGAAGCCCTGAGTAAGGCAAACTATTGAGCAGACCAAGTAAGCAATGGATTGTTCATTTCTAGAAACTTTGCTGATCTTACTTCTATTTGAAATTCATTAAGTCTACAGATGCATTAAAACGTGCAATATATGTATACAATATGATGCAGGGGATATTGGCATTTTAACCTTAATACTGCAGCACAGCAGCATATAGGCTATTTGGATTATGTTTCTCCATAAAATGAGGTTTTCACTGAGATCTTTAAGGAATTCAGAGCAAAACAGTTCCAACTTAAATAGTGATATGATTGCAATGCAAGAAGTTTAAACGTCAATTTTAGCATCATATACACTAATTATTTATAGTCGAATTTTATCGTCTGACACGACCTGAAGCTGGATCGCCATTCTTCCCAGAAATTATATATTGACCTGACATAATGAAGGAGTGGGTGGAAACTACTATACGAATTCCACGTGAAAACCTATGATAAGGTACACCGGTTCCAAATCACAGCCAAATATATTCAAAAAATAAATTCAGTTCACACAAGAAACATATACAAACTAAAAACCAAAATTTGTTTTTGCATGCTTTACTTGTCCATGCATGTCAAGTACCAATTTTAGATGAGGCTTTTAGCATTATTTACAAAACTTTGGAAGAGACCACGCTATTTGAACACCATGCCATTTCATTTTTAACGCATTTCTCAATTACTTGAGAACGATAAAGTAATGTCCCAGTCGCTCACTGAAACATCAATCACAACAGACTTCTGCTACTAAATCATATAACATTGAAGATTTTTGATGAGCAACTGTCATTACCAAATGACCCTAAATAACAGCAATGCAGGTCATAAAAGTTGAATGTCAGCATTACGTCACAAATACCTTTTCCTGTGAAAATAATAACCCTCGTTGGCCTAGCTATTAGTAAGCACATCATGCATGTTGTTAAGATAACTTAATTGTTAACTATAAAGGCGGTGTTTCTAGAATCTCATTGACTGACAGAGTTTTAACAGTCTAATTTGACATAAAACGATGTTTCTAATCGTAGAATAAAACGTCAGACGACCAAGTATGACCCTTCAATTTTTTAACGATGCGTTTCTCTTAACAACGGATTTTTTGAACGACCCCATATTTCTCACACAGCCAATGTAAACGGCCGCATTTAAGCGCAAATATAACAAAATAATTCACAAATAAACAGCAAATTTAACGCAATAAATATTCCAAAGTTCATACCGCTTTGCAACTTTGTTAAACGTAAAAATGACATGCTAATTTTCGAAATGAAAAAGCGAGCTATAACGAAAATTGCATTTAAGCCTATCACACAGGAACGACATTGAGAAGATAAACACCATTGCAGGTTACGTACCAATTGACATATAACAAGCAGCAAGAAAGTCAACAATGGCAATAACGTATTTGCCATTCTTTGTTCACTAGTGATAAGTCACGAAAAACAACGTAATTGCTACTTCAGAGCGATTTAAAAACCGTTGAATCCATCACATAATCCGAGACACAAAATTCTTTAGTACGGAAACCTCATTGTGACGTAGTCAACCGCCAACGGTAATCTACGGAGCCTCGTTCAAACCATGCAATATTCAAATGGTGGATTTTTTTTTTTAAACCGCTTAATTATGACCTGGACATTCATTAACTATATACAATGTTTTCTTATTATTAACTAATCATATTAAAAGTCTCGCTTTTTTTAAGTATATTTTCCTAAACTACCCCTACTTTAGTGAAGTAAATTAATTAATTACAATTAGTTTTGAAATTAAGTTAAATGGGCCTCTATTAGATTAAAATATAAATGCATTGTTTATCGTGTAAATAAAACAATATACATTTAAAAAATTCACATTGCGGGGATCTGGATCAGACAGTGGATCTACTTTGGATTTGGGCGAGTTTTATGTCTGTTTCATAAAGATGCCAAAGCAATAATTAGACTGCACCTGCGAGTCTGTGACCTGTTATAAACAATAAACTTAAGTATGTTGTTTAAAACATGCACAGTTTTAAAAATGTCCAAACAGGCGTGTATGACCGTCTTATTAATTCCCGGATATTTCTACGATTTTCTCCGCACAATCTGTTCATCGAACTTGTTAACTTGCATTTTAAAATCGTTCCTTTTATTTTCCTTATCCGGAACTGGAGGTTCTGTATTTTTATTGTAACCCAGTCGACCTTTTCAAGTTATAACGTTACTTCAACTTTTAACTTGCATCATGTTGCTGGTGTATTGATTTTGCTTTTAGATTGCAAAGCCTTTCGCATTGTTGTGGGGTGTACGATACCAGCAGGTCACGTTGGAGGAGGCTGCATCTTTTTAACACGGTGTGGCAGGTATACAAATACAGGTGACGGGTTTTTACGCCAGGCCTAAACAATGAAATGAGAATTCAGGTGAAAAGTAAGCGACGATATAGAAATAAAAGGTGAACGGGATGTGTACTGTGAATACCAGCGTAGCCGTGCCATGAAATAAAAAAAAATAAAAAATAAAAAAAAGCCTAAAGGCAAATAACCGTGCGATATTCATTGCATTTTAGACCTGACGGAAGGTGAGAAAGTATTGTAACTGGTTTGTACTTTTTTAAATTTTAAATTGTACAAAATTTCTAAATACATTGTTAATATATTCACTTCAACATCGTGCACATGGCAGCATGTGACACTAAATTTTTCAATTGTAAATTAAAAGGATATCCGAAGGGGAAAATAACAAGTATTTCCCACACATAATCACGCTTGGTTGACCTAAGATAGAAGCAAATTCATACTAACATGCTAATGGTGACACATACACATAAATGTAACAATAGGTTATTTGGCCAAGCAAACACTTTAAACACCATTTCCAGACTATATGCATATCCATAGGAGCTGCTAAATGAATTGTAAGCCGAGTGTTATAGTTTAAGTGTATGTTTCCTATTTTTATTGAATTCAATAATGGCTGTAGCCTGTGTTTCTTATCGTTATAGGAATTTTATAGTTTTATAAGCGTATACGAAGATGTGATTAGCGTTTGTGTCTTAAACAATGCAAAGTTTTCAAATTAAAGTATCGCCATGACACTTGCGAAAAATACAATGAAACCAATTGAAATGGGGTGAATACGATGTTGGTGTCAACGATTTTATCCTTGTCACTAACAGTCAATTAACGCTACCTATTTATTCTTTCAAGTCTGAGATTGAAAATGCCTTTGCGGTATATAAACATATTAATATGCAAGCAATGTTAAGCAATAAAAAATTGTTATTTTTGCATGTGAGAAGTAATAAATATATTTTATTCATACTATTTTCTAAAGGTTCTAATAATTGTCGTTTAATGTAACACACCGATGCACTTTAAAACAACAGAATGTAACAAAGAGTATCATATGTGATACTATAGGCAATTTGGAGATAACACCACAATGCAATATGCTGATATGTCTCACTCTAGTTATAATAGTCACCACAAATAGCATTAAATATTAGCACAGATGTCTTACTAAAGATTGATATCTGTAAGAGTCTATAACACTCCTGATTTAAAAAGTCATAATTCCAATTTCCAAGAAAACAATCCTTGCCAAAAATAATTGTGCAAGACATGTGTAAGAAAAAATACTATCATAACATAAGCAAAAATGCAGTTTTCAATCAAGCTTTAAAAAATGGAAACTTTAACATGTTATTATTATTTTCAGAAACAGAATTTTCGTATTTAAATTCAAAGGCAATTGAACTTTTTTGAACAAAACAATGAGTTGAGTTATAGTAAAATTACATGACTTTTCTCGTTTTCGACGTCTAACTTCTGCTATGAAGGAATATTTGAACAGGATTTCATTTTAGGGACTGTTTATTAAAAGAAAATCAGCACTTTCTTCCTAAATTAGTTTTCTGCGTTTCAATTGAAGCATTAATCATTTCCCCATATAGCACTGTGCATATAGAAAATCCGTGTATATCTGCTTATATAGCGTTAAGATCCTCCTTTGAATTGTTCATTAAGTATGCATGTGGGCCACTGGTTCAACTTGGATTCCGTGGGAAATTTGTCGGTCGACCCGACCCCTACCGCTCATCTTCTCGCCAATTACAAATCAAAGGAATACCTCGTTGCACCAACTGATCTTCGCGCAGAAGTTAAATTGCCCGTCTTGGGGGTCACGTCTATTTTCCCCTATTCATTCATCTAGTTCACATTAAGCACTTGGCCGGCTTCGTTGTAACCAAATATGCAACGAGTACTCACTCCGTGGTCACCCCGCTAACCATGTTACCGTTGCCTGGACCATCTAACATTTCAAGGGGCAAGGACAAAGTTTCGGAAGCTGCCATACTCAACGCCTAAAAACGTGTTTTACATGTGGAAAAAGTGCACGGAAAAATACAATTTCTTTGCTGGGACTAAACATTATCAGGTAGGCAATTTATGCACACTATTCACGGTGAAATCAGAAAAACTGAAATAGTTTTTACGATTAAACGACCATAAAGTCTATAAATAGTGTCCACAAAATTACTAAGTTCAATATTCATTTTAATATTTCGTAGACGTTAAATGATTACTTTAAAAAAAAATCATACCGGTAAATAACTATATCGAAATAATTCAAAATCAAAGTGATCTTCAAACCAAGATATTCCCATATTTAATTGTTTTTCATATATTTACAGTATAACTTGTGGTGCGTTTTTACAAATATTTAAGTTACAGATACTGCTTTAATAACTATAGTAATTTGCTTAAGTCCAAATCAACGAAAATGAATACATAACTGCAAAAATTGAACTTATCAAGCAGCCATGTTTTACTGATTTATGATATAAAAATATTAAGTAGTATATTTTACCATAGCTAGAGAAAGATATTCTTAATATGGAAGGAATTGAACAAGGATTTTTCTGTAATTGTTTTACCATTCCTTTAATCACAATTGTTTACATCCTCGTTCCACAAACAAACAAAAAAATGTATATCTAATGCAGTATATTAATTAGTAGTGACTGACCATGAAAAATGTTCCAGTTTCATTTTATAACTTAGATTTATGTTTAAATACCTATGGATAAACTATATGATCAAATCTGATTGGCAAATAATTTTAGAGAAATCAAATAAGAGCATGGTGAAGGAAGGTGCCGCGTTCTAGATACCTTCAAAACTTCAATAGTATGTCATTAACGCATAATGATTAAAATGATTTTAAAAAAACATCTTTATATAGGACCATTAAATTTAGACCAATTCTGATTTTAATAGTAAAACGAAAAGTATACATGTGCAGAAGTAGTTCAACAAACATGTATTTATCGAATTTAATTGACCCGAAACACAGATTTTTTACAATAACAACACAGAATATGTATTATATTACACTAGCACAGTGTTTACCAAGTTAATGAAGGCCAGACAAATTATATTAAGGTAACACAATCAAGCTTGCCTCATTGCCAGACAGTTCAGATACTATTAAATTGATAATGTCACTATCAACAGCAGTGAATAACAAACGTTGTCCCAAGTCGAAAGACAGTAAACACTTGTGTGTTCTTAAACTATCTGCTTTCTAACACTGTGTGTGGTCTAAGGATAAGTTAAATCTCCTAATGTTTAGCTATGAATTTATTTATATATAAATAAAGTCATATAATGTAAACTACAAATTGTCGGTACGTTGACAGAAGCCTTAAATATACATGCGATAAATTAGTTTATTAGCCTTTGCCAAATACAGCGTTTAATTTACCGCAAATATTTGTTTATCATTAATACAAACTTAATTATTGAATATTTCGATACACATAATAACGCGACTTCATTAGCTATATACCTATAAAGTAGCTGCACTAAACTCAGATTAGACTTTTTAGCCAACTTTTTACTCAAAGGCTTCAAGACAATAAGCGTTAATTAAATGTTTAACATAACGGAGTGATAAGTTGCATATGTAGCATCAAAACTGAAAATAGCACAATGGATATTATAGAAAAGCGCTAAATTTGCCACCACCATCAAAAAGCCCAATAAAACCTCTTGTACCATGGCATGCTAATTAATTCCTATATACTTAAGCAAATATCCTGTTTCTCGATTCTAGATTGGATCAATGAAATCGGGACAGTAGGCCTGTAATCAGTACTATAAGAAATAACAGCAGCAGCACATAACAACGACGAAAAAAATAAATAAAATAACCAACAGAAAACTGGTTCCGCATACCCCCAAAATGTTTAATCGGTAGATATACCGCCATTGGCATTGACTCTTATTATACCGTTATTTTTATTACGTCGAGTTTAGACAAAGCCGTTTATATATATACGAACGAATTACTTATTTGCAGATGCAGTGGAAATCAGGTTTAATGTCAGTGTGACAGTGCGGTGCAAATAGTTTGGGACGGCATTGACACAACAAGCATCAAGATAAAAACGTAAACAAAAATGCCGAATGGATTATTTAATTGCTCAAATCATATCCTCGAAGACCTGACATCAAAGTGATGGTGAAGTGGTTCAACTGAACAGACAACGATCAACGCTACAAAATCTGAGAGGTGACCAGGTTAACATTACCAGAAAAAAGGGGATACAGCAATTCAAAAGGTGGGTTTTGCTTTCACCACTATAAACATATACATTGCACATCTTAAACAATATTTACCAGCATCACGCCTCGAAGCTCTCATTATTTAAATCATTTTCCTGAATAATTAATTCTTTATTTGCAAGAAAATATGAATTTGCATCTTGACTCCAGGTGATCCATGCACATTGCGACATTGCACATTTTCCAAAAATCTTCTAAATTTTTTTATCAGTGTCATTCTTTTACGTTTCAGGACCCACCAATTGTCAGGGTTCAACAGAGGACTTCATCAGGATCACATCGATTCCAAGTGGGCTTAAAATGAAGTGCACTAAAAATGTGGTCAGTCGTGTGACTAGCAAGGCACTCGGACTTCTTGGCATCAGTATCGGCAAGCACCCAACAGTCTTCTTTCTACTTCCATTGACCGTCACCCTGGTGCTAAGTACCGGCATGCAGAACCTGCGGTACGTAGACGACGCCGAGTTCCTGTTCAGTCCCAGAAACGGTCCCAGCAAGCAGGAGCGTTCTTTGGTGGACTCCTACTTCCCCATGAACCAGTCGGGGGGTTTCAGCGCCTCCCGGTTGACCAGCCTGTGCCGTGTGGGTCGGGTCTTGGTGGTGGCCGGTGACGGCGGCACAGTGCTGCGACGCCAAGTGTTCGACGAGCTTATGGTCTTGGACCGGGTGGTGAAGGAGTTCCAAGTGTCGCAAGACGGCCACCATTTCCGTTACCAGCATCTTTGCGCCCATTGGCACGGATCTTGCGTGGACAACGGGATTCTGACGCTTTCCACCTACATGGACAAAATCGAGAGTGGCGAAAGAAAGCTGCAGTATCCAGCCGTCTTCGACACGGATTCCTTCAAGCTGATCATACTTCCGGCGCATTTGGGTGGTATGAAACGCGATGAGAACGGCACGGTTCTAGAGGCCATGGCAGTGTCGCTGGGCTACTTCGTGTCTTCCGGAAGCCCGTCGGAAGACGAGCGTGGTCGGCTGTGGGAGGAACGGTTCTTGGAGGTGGTCAAAAACGCCACTTTTCACCACATCAACGTGTCCTACTTCACCTCGGAAACCCTGCAAAACGAGCTGGACCAGAACCTGAGGGAGGGCACCCCCTACGTCACCATCTCCCTGTTCCTAATGTTCATATTCTCGGCCACCTCCTGCATGTCCACCGACTGCGTTCGGAGCAAGGCCTGGTTGGGCATGATGGGCGTGGTCTGCACCACTCTGGGAATCCTGTCTAGTTTTGGCTTCCTCATCTACTGTGGAGTAGAGTTCACCGGAATCAACTTCACGGTGCCGTTTCTTGCCCTAGGTAAGGCTAGACACATGTCTCATCTCAAAATGAAATCATAAATAGTCTTGACTAATGCAATGGTATTTTTTTGCTTATCGTGAAGGAATTGGGCTTGACGATACCTTCGTGATGATCAACAGTTGGCGTCAGACGAATCCTCTGTCACCAGTGCCAATCCGTTTGAAGCAAACGCTTAAAAAGGCAGGCATATCCATAACAATCACATCAGCAACCGATTTCCTCTCTTTTTGGATAGGTGTCATAACCCCATTCGAAGCCATTCGGATATTTTGCATATACATTGGTGAGATGTTGTCTAGGCAAGCCAATAGTAACAACAACAACAGTATTGAGGATTTAACCCCATGGATTTCTATATATATTTAACATATTAATCCAATTGCAGCCACTTCCATCCTGTTTGTTTATCTTGTTCACATAACAATGTTTGCAGCATGCATGGCATGGTCTGGATATTTTGAAAAGAGCAATCGGCATGGTCTCATATGCATCAAAGTTGTGCCAGAATCCAAAGCACGTACGTAATCACCAATAGATTAAGTATATTACATTTTATTGTAAAATGAATGATGTCCTTACTCTGTAACTTACTGTTACAGAAGGGCGCAGTAGGCTGTATAGGTTTTTCTGTACAGGTGGCCGTGAGGAAGACGAGGAAAAAAACACTAAAGTATCTTCATGGACAGGCAGACACTGCAGTATTAAAGGTGGTCTGAAAAATAGTACCATGTCCACCGTCGAACTAACCAAATATCAAGACGGAACAGAAGACCATCAGTCGGAAATTGAGGAGGGAAACTCTTTGGGTGATCTGTTCACCAAAGCACTTAATGTGTTCTGGATTAAAATCGCTGTTCTTTTGTCCTTTGGATGTTACTTAGCAGTTGCTATTTGGGGCCTTCATAATCTAAGGTATATTTTGAAAATAATCAAAAAATGGGTATAATACCCCTTTCGAGATTATTTCTTAAGAAATTTCTATGTTTAGTGAAGGATTGGACGTTCAAAATCTCTGTCGCTACAACTCCCAAGCAGCATATTTTTACACTTTGGAATCCCAGTACTTCCAGCAGTACCGAGTTCAGGTGAGACATATGAAAACTGGTCTGATATTTCGTTACGAACTTTCTCTTGCTTATGTGAAAAGAATTTTTTCCTAAACAGCTATCAATTTTCTTTGCTCAGATACTGGTGGACGGTAAACATAATTACTCGGACGCCGACGTACAGGATTCCCTCGAAAACATGTTGACCACTTTCGAGAACAAAACCTACATGGCTGGTAGAACGTTGTCTGAATCGTGGTTAAGGTCCTTCAAGTCATATGTCCGCTACACGGATTTGGCCTTCAACAATGAATCGGAATTTGTACAAGAAGTGAAGAAGGTATACGGAGCGCTAAATAACACTTTTCTTATTTTGGACCTGATCAGAACTTGATACTTCGTTTTAGTTTATTCAAGGAAGTCACTACGAACTGGATGTGAAATTCAGCGAAGACGGCGAGAGTATCTTGGCCAGTCGATTTTTTGCTCAGACAGAGGACGTTTCCGACAGTGATTTGGGGACGTTTATGATGTCGGACTTGAGAGCTCAAGCGGAGGATTTTCCATTTAACGTCACCATTTTCAATCCTTACTTCTTGTATTTTGATCAGGTAGGGCTACAGAAAACTTGCCGTCCATTTGACGAAAATAATTGGTTACTAATTGCAATTGATTTTAATTGCAGTTCACCATGGTGCGTCCGTACACAGCGCAGTGCGTGGCCGTTGCCGCCGTGGTGATGATGGCGGTGGCGGTGATATTCCTACCGGACGTGGCCTGCGCCGTGTGTATCGCCATGGCCATCCTGAGCATCGAAGTTGGCGTGGTGGGCTTCATGGCTATCTGGGGCATCAAGCTGGACGCCATTGCAATGATCAACCTCATCATGTGCATCGGTTTTTCGGTGGATTTCTCCGCCCACATCGCTCATGCCTTCCTCAGCGCCCCGCCCTCCTCTAGCTCTTCTCCTCACGCCCAGATGCGCCACGCTTTCAGCACAGCCGGGATCCCCATCTTCCAGGGCGCTGCCTCTACCGTGTTGGCCATCCTGCCGCTCATGCTGGTGCCCTCCTACATCGCCATGGCTTTCTTCAAAATCATCTTCCTTGTGACCATCCTAGGGGGCGTTCACGCACTCTTCCTCCTCCCCGTCCTCCTCTCTTTTGTCACCTCCAACGGCCGCAATCTTGTCACGTGTTGGCGATCGCCCGCCAAAACTCCGGATCATGAGGGTACTCTCCGGCGCCAGGACGCCGTATGTGGTCGCCCTCCGAAGCTCCGTCCCAAACCGGCCACCGTGGCGGTCATCCCCATTGATCCCGCACCCATCACCATCCAGATCACGCAGATCTTGTCTGACCTGCTGGATGAGGATGCGGGGCTGGGCACCAGCGCCGACGACTGTAGCGACTCCAGCCTCAGCACCCCCAGGGTGGAGATCAAGGCCTGCAAGAGCATGAGTTCGGAAATGACCAAGTACCAAGCGGGTAATGATAAGTCCACCCAAACCAGCGCACCCAGTTTAGGAATGGCCTTCATCGACCGTTTCAGGGGCGGCTACGACACGGACGTGGAGGATGATGACGACGACGATGACGTCACAAGAAACTATTCCACCCAGGCCAAAAGCAGAACAGAAAAATCCGAGTCCGATTAACGTTTCTTGTACTTCAGTTCCGGGACATTGAGAGTTGACTTTTATGCTTCCAAAACTTTTAGTGCTTTTTTATAGCGTATTTGATTCGCTCATGCGTCCAAACCCAGAATAAGATTAGGGAAAGACCAGCAAGGCATTGTTCTGACCTTGTCACATGACATATTGGCATTTACAATTTCACACAAAAATATGTTTTATTTCAAAAAACTCTATCGAAATCTGGATTCCCACGTCGCTGTTATGCAATGAAGCCTTGAATTTGCAAACATTTGTTCTGACGCCGATACAAAGTATTTTGCATATTTATCCATAACAGTATATAAATTACCCTTATGTAAATGAGGGAGACGAGTAACCTCAATTCTCATGATAACAGAATGCTAATAATCTAATTTTGCTCAAGAAGACAACTGACTTTCTCCAAAGCCGATTTTCTGGTTCTTAAGATTCAAGATAAGACACTTTTTAAAAACTACTTTATTTTATTTAAAAATTTCATTTTAGAAGATTTACACCCTGATTGCTAGTGTTAATTACTGTCTTCTTACTCTTCAATCAGCACATTATTGTATTAGATAGCTAAACTGTGCCAACTGCCAACAAATATAAAGTGCATATTAGTGGAAATGTCTTGAAATGTTCATTAATTTGAAATGAGGGGGAAATGTTCAAAAACAACTGTTCTAACTGGTGTGCTACATGTTTATACCTCTTTTTTATCAGTTCCATCGAATGCATTTCTTCTTTATCTCGGCTTAACATTTTATTTTAGTTATTCAATACTTGTACTCGTAAAAAGATTTAGAATTCATAGTAAGGGATGAATGAAAAAGATACAGTCAAATGATATTCTTAAATGGCCTAGTGTCCGGTCCAGTATAATGCTTAAAAAAATTGCATTTACTAAACACAAAAATGCTAGCTGGGACAGCTACTGGTGGTTGGTGTTTGAATTCAGTCGTGTTTAGTATTCGTTAAAGTGCCTAAGGATTAGTCAAATTAGAGGGCATTGAAAGTAAATGTATTGCGGCACTGGAATTGCTCAGAATACATCGCAGTTTGCAATACTATTGTATAGGCTTACTAAAGTGTATTGTTCTTCCATTTATTTATTGATATGTTGACTTACGACATATTTTTATCATTATTATCAATAATTTATAGGATATTTTATACGACGAGTTAGGATTTGATCCGAATAAAATTATTGTAGATTTGTATTGGTGTCATTTCGTCGATTAATAAAAAATGAATAAGAATAACAAATTCGATATGTTTAACTATAGGTGAATACAAATGTAAATGAAAGCACTAATTCATGCTGAATAAGGGCTACAAGGAGGTAACTACCCAAAGGTCTATCCACTGCAATATTACCATAAAGTATAATCTCATATATTTTATTAACTTATTCACAAAAAAGAGATATTTTCGTCATGAATCGGTTTTAATTTTAAATAAATAATTGACAATATAAAAACAATTTTTGTTTGAGAATGGAGAAAATGGACATTAAATAAAACATGAAAATGAAACTATTTCGATTTTTCAGAGCCTCATAATCTAAAATAAAGAAATCCAGAAAACTGAACCTTCATTGCGTCTAATTTTCAAAGTTATGCTGACCACATACGAGTATCATCTTTCTGCTAAAGGATCACTATTCCATAAAGAGCGAACACTATTAATATTCTACGGATCACTAAGGTTATGGTCCAAGAGTAGAAATCCATCGAAGCAGCAGGTCATTAATAGGCATTTCATCATAAAATCATGCAGATTTGCATCTAAATCAACAACGAGTGTACGGTTTCATGGTTTTTAAGGAGACACGTGCCCAGTAACAAAACCCTGGCACCGTGATGCCAAACACAACGCGGGTGCGCATTGTGTTTAGGTCCAATGCTCTTGTTCTGAGGCAAAAGCATCATCCCCATTGATGTCGGTCGGGCTATAAGAGATTCCGTTTGCGGCTGTGCAAAACCGCCTTATCCCAAAACGATGGCTAATGAGATGCGGCCATTCCGTCAGATGCCGATTGGCTACCACAAATCGGCATCTGATTGGTTCAGATAATCGGAAACATTTTCCGAACCACCTTCTTTCCAATTGCCAAATACAAAAAAAAGAAACGCTGAGATTCTGTCAAAAACAGCAGTGAGTTTAATTTCTCTCAAAGAGCTGTTAGAGAGGGTCCTACAATCTTGTTTCGGTCTCATCATTGCTAGCCTTTTTTCGGAGAAAATTTGCACAATACGAATCCCAGGGTGTCTATTCATGAAATAAGTCGAAGGATAAGCATCGCATTTGGAATTATTAACGAGATTTTGCAAAATTATTAATAATTCTCCCAAGCATGCGCTCAAGCTGAATAGAATTCCGCAGAAATTTTCGTTTTAAAAAAGTATCTGAAAAATAGAGAAATTCAACGTATCCAAGAACCTGTTTGTTCATTTCTGTTTGATTATCTATCCTTTTAAAAGCAAAAACTTAAATTAAAGGCAAAATTGATCAAAATTTAATCATTGAAAAATCTCTGAAAAAAAAATAGTATCTCTAATATTCATATCATTTCATTACAATGAATTGTAATGAATGCAAAGCCTAAAAACTGAAAGAAAAACTTAAAATTAATTGAAAAAAAGGAGAGCAATTCCAGATTAGATTAATTGTTATCGTCAAGAATCGTTCATCGAAAAATCACCAGCTAATCACCGAAAAGCAATTGAAAACTCGTAAATTGGGATGAAAATTTCCTCGGCAATCAGGAGGCAAAGAGAAGAAAACCGCCCCTAGATTTCGCTAAAAAATCGCTCCTTGACGTCATCTTCTTCTGATCGGTCATCATCGACAGTCATTGCACATCATCTGCAGTTGACTTTACAAAAGCTTGGAGGACCCTGCGTGAGACAGGGCGGCCCTGCAGCCTCGCCCCTTGGCAGGCGTATTGGATTGCTGTCATCGACAGATTTCGTCCTTTTCTTAACAAAGAATTCCTCGTCAAGTTCAATTGAATATCTCGCTACGACTAAAACCATCCCGCCATGGATTACGTCCTCCCCGAGCTAGCCATGGACAGCAGCGGCGCATTGTTCAACACCAGTGCCTGCAGTGGAGCCGTGCGCTGCGCCGATTTTGGCTTAGACTTCTTTTCCACCACTCAAACGACCTCTGACCCTTCCATCATGCAAGGGGCACCCAGGTACGACAGCCCGACCATGACCGAAGAAGACGTCAGCGAACTACCGTCTTGCGCCTACGCACCCAGAGGACCGGTCAACGACGTCCATCAGCAGTTTGTGCCAGCCACCTACCATTCAGGTAAATCATTAACAAATTTACGAATTACCAGAACATATACGTGTTCTAGTAAGCGTTTTGTATTCATTTTTAATATTCAAAAACTCAATATTTAATTAAGCCCTTGTTTAATTTTCTGTTTCATTTTCCACTCCCCCGCGTTAAACATTCCACTAAAATATATTTTGGCTTCCTAACTTTCCTTACTCTTGAATGTTTATATCTTTTTTAATGCTATTCGCAGATATAATCATTTTAAACATATACATATATTTTCCCACTTTATGTTCCAACACAGAATTTTTCATGAAACTGCTTTTTCTTCTCCTCCAAATACAGACAATATTGTAAAATTTGAAAAACGATATTCTTGTAACTATTCTTTAATGCTATCTCTCAAACTGCAAAGCAACATTTCACAATATATGAAAGAAAATTAACTTTTCCAAAAGGTTAACATGGACCCCACATGTTGTAATTAAAATAATAGAAAACCAAGCATTAATCCAATTTATACATGACCATTATTATGATGAAGTAAATGGAAGATCAGATGAAAGTAAATTACAGTTAAGAAATAAATTTAAAGAATTTATTTAAAGAATTTAGGAATGGTCAAAGGACCGTTTACAGTTGAAATAACGTCGCAATGATGTATAATTAAGTTGTGTTAAAACTAAATATTGGCATTTTTTTTGGATAACAGATGACCAATGCGAAACGGCATCAAGAAGCCCATATCCTCACAGCCCTTACCGAGTTCAAAGGCACGCAGCAAACATTAGGGAAAGGAAACGAATGCTTAGGTAAGTTGATAACTTAAAATTAATTAAAGCAGAATTTCTGAACAACTCCAAAATACTTCGAAATGAATTATAATGACCAAATTTCGGACAAAATACAAAATTTTAAAATTATGATTGTACATGTAAGCATGTTCACATAGTTTTGATAGATTAATTTAGATAGCCTATAAATTTCCAATAAAATACTAATTCCCTTTTGAGCTTAATAAACTCGTTATGACATTCGGATTCACACGGATTTTGTACGAAGCCCATGCATATTTACTGAAAAAAACAAAACCATTTTGTTGAATACCATAAGGGCCATTGTCTTTGTTTCATTTTCAACCTAGGCATAAAATCAGTTTATTTCATTGTTTAGTGCTTGCGTTAATTAATCTGCATCACGATTCTTTTACGCTAAAGAAGATATCCAAAATTAATTAGGCATTATCCGATTCCGTTCATTAAATTGTCTCACGGCTAATTAACTAATTTTTCGATGCAGTAATTTGGTTTCGTTTTCTCATTGCTAGAAATCGTTCGGAAGGAGGCAAGAGCGCGATGTGTATGTAAGTAAATGCCTATATCTCAAATCTATCGTCTTTTAATCATCTTAATCTCCCACTGTTAATTCAAAGCGACATTGAATACACATTTTCGGTAAACAATTTAAACTCGGCCTCAAATAAACTACTGAAATGAATATGCATGGGCTTCACATCCAATTTCCGCAAATTAATATTATTTTATTCACTGTGAACAGAGGCCAGATTCTTGTAAAGAGTTAAGTGTACGAAACGTTGAAAATGGTGTGAAAACTCTAATAACAAATCTAAAACATGATCCGAGTTATATTAACTAAATCGAAAATTTTAACAAATTGCAATGGCGGTGCCTCCACTGCCCCTTGACACTAGGCAATCATTGCTAGCATTCTTGCATTGCGTGTTTGCCTACGCATTAGGGGAAAAAAATGCTTATTTTCACTTTATTTTCTAAGTAAATTCCTAATTTTAAAACAGTATTTAACTTTGTTATTTCAGTATCAATTCGGCCTTCGATGAGCTCCGTTGCCACGTACCAACATTTCCATACGAAAAACGACTTTCCAAAATCGACACTTTGCGGTTGGCTATTGCTTATATCGCTCTTCTCAAGGAAATCTTGGTGTCCGATTTGGACCCCCTGACCTACATAGAGAGATGTTTACGAGGGGAAATTACCTGTGAGAGGGGCAACGAGTGGAACACTAGCGGTAAGACACTTTCTTGTTTTGTCCACTAGTGCATGATGTGGACGTTTTAATGCACTACATAATTAAATTATCTAATCAAAAATAGTATTTAACAGCACGAACCATCAGCTACATACCGTTAATGGATAATCTCATACATATAACACATTAAATCTCAAATTAATTAACACAATTTGTATGTGACAGCTTTGGCTACTAAGTATCCACTAAATTAATACAGTAATTAAAATAGCACATTAAATACCTCAATGCATTTTAAATCTAAAAAACAAATTTAGAAATTGATAGCTTAATAATTGTTCTGGTTCCCCCTGTAAACAGGGCACATAGCATTGCAGTGTAGATTTCAGTGTTTGCCGACTTTAAGGGGCCTAAATATGCGCTAGTACCCATTAAAGAATTTCCAAAAAAAATGAAAACCATCTTTTATCTTCCATCATTTTAGATCTTACAGCAAGGTTGTCATGGATTAATTGGGAAAATCTTGGGGTTAATCCAAATAGAAGAAGCGTGCTGACCACATTGACTCTTACGGCCGAATGCGTAGGACCTAGCAACCCAACGAGACCAATATAAAAGAAACTACCATACAAACATTGCTTGTGAAATATCGTTTTCTGAATAAAAATATGTAAAGGCATTCTTTGAATTAACCGTCTAGGATGAGACATTAAGTTCATCAAGTTCATTGTTGTATAATTGAAAATATATATAATATGAAAATAAAAATATCAAATGGTTGTGTAAACAAAACTGTATCTCGTATTCTGTCAAAGGCCTTTATGCATGACCCATGCATAGCCATTTTCAATTTATATATAGATGTATCAACACTGCCCATAAATGGCTTAATAATATAAAGTTTTATTAAAATGTATCGTGAAAGCATATCCCACTCTCAATTCCACAAATTTATCGAAAACTTCTGAATATTTTGAGTTTGAAAAACAAAACTGTTGTTCTTTTTACAACGGATTTTCCTGATTAACGGAAATTCCAACATAATTCCCGAGTTTTCCGAGGTCCTAGAAATTTAAGTACATTCCCCTATTCTCAAAGCTATACTGGAGTAGCACATACACAGGAATAGCATTCTCCGTGTTTCTTCCATGTGTTGGTATATTCTTCATCAGGAAAGTCATGAATTATTAAAACACATTTCATGCAATAGAAAACCAAAAAGAGAAACTACAGTAAACTCGTTACCACACCATCTCAAAAATTGTCAACACTTCGTCAAATTGAAATAGTGACATTTTAATACAAAATTGTATACTGAATCCTTTTAACCCATATAAATATATATTATTAATCACAAGAACCCATTAACAAGTTAGTGACCGATCAAACAATAATTTCTTAACGCACACACGTGACCTTATGTGAAATTCGTCTTTCTAGGTTCCCATGTGGTCGTTTCATAGCACATCCATTAATAATTTTACGACCTCAAATGCATTGTAGGTCCACGCATGAATTCCGTAAATTGACTCTGGTCTTTGAATATGCAGTAAGCGTTTACCAAAGAGGAAAACGAGTCTAATTCGCCATGAATTTCAATTTGGGAAGCTGAGCGAACATTGGCAAAAACCAAAATTCGTGTATTCATTGGACCTCAATAGGCCTATGCGAGCATGCATGAGTCTCAGCAAGTTGGGTGACTATTCCTATGCACGGTGTTAATTAATTAGGCATGAAATTCGGTCTCAAACTGCTATTGATGTGATCATTAATCATCCTATATCCTATATAGTATATACAAACAGTGGTAAAGGCACGAATGCTAAAAGCGTAGGTATTTGTTACGCTCCACAAATTGTAAGTAAACTTTACCCATACACGATCAGCACGCTTGTCTCTATAGAACGCCACGTGACCTTATTAAGCAAGTCAATGGGCTATGTAAACGGCTGCGTTTTTTCGCTGAACATGTATGTACGCTTTCGCATTTTATAAATTTAAAGCATGAATAGGAGCAATGGGTCCCAGGATCCCAGATCAAAATGGTGTGTCTTTATACGTTTTATAGCCTGAGGCTACCGTTTAAAATTTTTTTTATTCGACATTGGAAACCAAAAAAAATTTAAAAAATGCATTGCAGAAAATCTATAAGGGCATTTCAAACATCACTTGTGTAGGACTAGTAATACAAAGTTTTATTAAAACAAGATAAGGTCATAAGGATATACGATTTTGAATACATTTTTACAAAATTAATTTCTAGTTTATAATAACCAGAGAGTTTCTTTAAATTTAGATAATATATAGTTTACGTTGTTACAGCAAAAGGTTTAGAAATACATGCATGCATCCTTTGGGTTCCAATAAAGGACTCTATGAACATTGAAGTTTGAATTTAAATATCTAGCTCTGTAAATATTGTACAAGCTTTGGGGTTTTTACATCACGGATAAAAACACGAATGAATCAAATGCCTTAAGGGCTGTTAGGATTTTTCTAAAGAGGGACCCTTGTAGGTCTCTCTCTAGCGACACGCGACCATGCCCCTCTCCTCTCCTGCGTATGTAAGCCTCACTGAAAATGCCATTGTTACACGTCCAAAACCTTTCCTCCTCTCTTCATTCACGCTATATGGTCCAAACAAGGGTGTTCCCCACATCGAAGGTCCCCCTTAAAACAGTTTTCGCTTTCAAAAGATGATAGCCCTTAATCGTTTCTCGCACTTTTTCGTCTCATGAACGAGGTCCATCGTGGGTGGAGACCAATTGTCACTCTTTGTTGCATGTTTCACCTAATTCAAAGGCGATAATGGTCTTTGACCGCATTTTATTTGTAATTTGGACGAAATTCTAAATCAACGGATCTCATCACAAACAGTGTATACGTTTTGTTCAAATCCATGTATACTTTCCCAAACCTAAACCGTGCCTGGATGCATTGAGCGCGTGTACCACAAAATATTACAACCGCGTAATTGGTCCAATATGCGTCTTTATTAATCGAAAGGGCCACTTCTGCTATTCATAAATTCATATTCATCCAACAATGTAAAATATGAGCAATGCCTGGGGAAGTAAATGAGCATGGGAAAATCATAAAGTATATTATATACTATATAGGTTTAAATCATACATTCCGCCGTGCCATATATTAAACCTTGCAATGGTTAAATTTTCAAATTAATTCCTAGCTGCTGCAAATAATATCAATGCATTCACACAAACAAACTGTTTAATTTTAAAATTAAGTCCTTTTAAGTTAATAAACTGTGTTAATCGTAAAAATATACGGGGAACTAGATCACGGTCCAACTAACCATAGCTAAATTGTTATGTTGAGTCGCTAATAAAGTATACATGTAAAATGGTGGAAATATAGCAACAATACGGCCTGTACACACTTCTCTTTTCAGCATCATTGGGCCCTGTGGCACTATGATTTACAAGGTGGGGGTAGATCAAAAACAGATCGAGCGCAGAGTTTTGCAAGGGCACACTTTACGGCTTTGCCGAAATTCCCATTTCCTGCGCTGACTTCGAGTGTATGGGCCACGTGGCTCATATTCAAAGGTTCTACGCGGTACCCACAAGAGGGCTCCAAAGGGCGGATATGAGTTTGATTACTTGTGCCGGTCCTTAATGGCGTTTCTAATTGATTTGTTAACCTGTACGCGATGCTGAGCAGGCCATCGAGTTGCGTTACTGAGGCCCTTCTCTTTGGATGCGTTTATCCCCACACAATGGCATTATTGGCCACGATTTCACCCTTGGATGATGGCATATTGAACGCGGTAAGTTTATCTCACACAAACGCTAACCGATAACATTTCACATGCGTAACTCAAGGGGGCCCCTCGCGGCCATCCCTTATACACGACGCCATGAGGACAAACACAATTTGTACGCTTAGTTATGATTATCATAAACATGAGATTATGCATCTATAATTCTCTTTCCCTCGATATACACTCCCATCTATAGATCTTGCATTGATATTAAAGAGGGTGTGAGCTAAAATCCGCCATTTTGAATTTTGGAGTTTTTAAAATGAAAACGTGAATGTGCAAAACTCAAAAGAAATTATTTTACAAGCAAACAAAACATAAACCAGGAAGAAATCAAACTTTCTTATTGTGATCTGTGCATTGGGTGATGATAACTTGTTTAGTCAAAATGGACAATGCCATTAGACAGGTGAAAATAAAGCAAACCAGTGCTTAATTTGATTGGGCGGAATTGTATACCCTTGACCTACCGGCGTAACATATGTTCAGAGGATCGATTTTGCGCTTATGCTAAAAGAATCCCGAGGATTTTTATGAATCTATTAATTCTGTCATTCAAAATCCTTATCAAACATCAGTACGTCTGTCATTCAAATATAATAAATGAATGGGGAAATCAAATACCATGAAACCTGATATAATTTACACTATAAAATCCATTAAAAGCTACCAGTCTATGTAATATATGAAGGCCTATTATGAACAGAAAGTAAAGCTCAATGCCTGTGCATACAATAGAATATACGAAAAATGAATATCTATCCACAGAAATAAGCTTATTTCAACCTAAAATGAACTCTTAAACTTACATGGATTAATGCATGCACAACACAGGTGGATTAGGACTGTCAAAACAACGGTGTGTAAGCCTATTAAAAGGAGATAGGCATACACATGAGTTAAATCGATTATAATTTTGAAGATAAACTGATTGTTTAGGCATCTGCTGGTGACAGCTCAAGACATTGGTCGATCAGGAAAAAAAATATTTCAACATTATCGTTTATATATCAGATAAATAATGTCATATGGTAAGGATATTATGTACTTTAATTGAAATGCTTTACTTACATGAAAATAAGGACCAATACTATGAAATACCTATGGGAATAAGTCTGTGGCGCCACCGCTCAGCCTAATCTACATGTGGTATCCATTGCTTTTAACGCCCAATAAAGACACTTAGAGATGGCGCCTTCTGGAATTACCACATGACATTAATTAAACTATAGTTCAACTTAAAAAGTCAACGTTCTTGTAATTAGGCCAAGTAATTCGTACAGCACCCATGGACACGACATCATAAATCCGACGAAAAATGTATGCAATAAAGTTATACGGTGTCAGAACCCTGATGAACGCAGTCTGCAGTAAATAAAATACAAAAATCACAATGAGTAAATAAAAAGTCCATTTGCAATGAACCCCACCCTCAATGATTTTTTTTTGGTGTATTCAGTTTTTGTATGTTTTTCCCCCAATTTCAAAAGCGAAATGCTTAGATTGACCCTGGTAAATAACTCCACAGACATTGAAATGTGTGGCATTTAATTCTCAAGAATTTCATTGATTGCGACCCGTTTATTAACGTTTAATTATCATCATCCTTGAATTCAGCAATTCAAAAGAGATGAATCCCAGGGTGTGGCTCACATTGAATCTCGGAGGCACGGTCACGTGGGACGTTTTTCATCCGAACCACACCCGAGCATCACACTCCTAAATGTGTACAACTTACTCTGTGTAGCGTTAGAACAAATCGAATACATATTGCACTGTTTTTATTTTTCCAAAGTCTTGGAAAATTTAAAATGAATCAAGGAGGAGCAGGGGGACAGCCATGTCACGTGAGTTTTCAAAACTAAACTTTTTTTTCTATTGACAATTTTAAAGGGAAGTTGAAAGATGTTCACTCCCATTATTAATAATCCATCCGATCCGCTGATGCCATGAAAATGAGTTTTAAAAAATTCAGACATGCTAAACATTTGCTTTGTTTATCTATAACTGGACTAGCTTTCTCCAAATAGTTTTACTGAATTACCATATCTGTAGAAAGGACAATTTATAAGAAATACTACTTTTATATACCATTCATGCTTAAGTAGTCCAATAATTCTTAACAATGTATAATAGATATACCATTATATCTGCATTTTAGTTAATTATTTTGAATACAAATTAATTTTTAAAATATGCTGCCCCTTTAAATCAGCTTCTTGTATATACAACTAAGTACTCATGGATTGCCGCCTTTCGGTTAGGTGTCATTCTTTTCTAAGATGTAGTTGCTTCACAATAACAAATCTTCAAATTCTATTAGATGCATGTACTTCATCAGGTATCGTTATTATTCACAAAAGCAAGTAATTAAAATATTAATGAAAAATTAAGCCATTGTAACATATGGTGTTTGTATGTTGTCTGATGAAAACTAGTCTGATCTTCCTAAATAGACAGATGGACAAAAAATAAGGTAAACGTGAAACAGTAATTGGTATTTTTGGTATTTTATATTCAGGGACCCGATTGTGACGGCCTTGAAATCCACGCCACTATTCAGAATCAAGTATATTTGGAACAGAAAGTGTTGCTCTTTTTTCGTTTATGGCATATGATATTTCTGTGTTCAGGGGGAGTCCTCGCCCTTAGTAAGTACACACAATATACTAGTACTAATTTAACTAGTCTTATTTCATTTTGCTAACCAGTTAATGTGATTTGTCTACATTTACCTCAGTTAGCCTAACCGAAAAACTCTCAAGATTTCTATAGTTAACAATCCCTACATTAATTAGCTCATATGCTTTTTACTCTTCGTAGTTATTTTCCTATGTTGCTGTTTCAAATGCCGCATACCTAGAACGAAACAGGAAATTGAATCGGACTTCCGAAGAAGAAAAGTAACTCGAAAATTCCGCAGAGAACTGAACAAAATGCAAATGGAGGAAATCGACATTAAGGACATTCGTAGTGGCAAGTTTCACGACCAAGTTCATTTCTTCACATTCAATTGTCTAACCACATATCGTTTTTCTCACTGTCACAATCAAGCTCGTTGACAAAAAGTGGTTTAAAATAAAGCAGACATGTTCAACATAAGATGAGATTCAATTAGTACTAAACAAAGCCCTCAACAAAAAGAAATGCTTTTGTTTAGAACAAATGACTGATACAATAATTGATACAATAATACAATAGTTTACTGACGGTCAAGAACCCCTTTGTTCATTTCAGGCGCATTGGAAAATGTAGTGTCTGACTGCATAGGAGAAATGAATTTGCCCAAATACTAAAATCATAAAACTCGACCATATGGAGAACATCGACGTTTAGAGATATGCATGCGTGCCACTGTCATCATTTCTTCTTCACCTCTATCCTTATTCTTCACCAATCATTACCTTTTTTTCTCGCTTTGAGCTTCTCTCACAATAAAAATCTTTGCTGGAATTCTTTCTTCTATATCACCACATCTTCATCTCGCTTCTCAACACAGTTACGTAACCGTAGAAAACTTTTACCTAATTCCTGTCATTATCATTATCGTTCGTTCACAATGTACTGCATGGCTTGTAGCAATACAAATGCATGTTTGCATGTCCTCAAACTTGGTCAATTGTGCCAATGCTTTTGTATTTTCGCAGCTGGGTGACACCCTACTCGATCATTGCCTGTTTTAAATCTTATGAGCCGTATTTCAATCCCTTATAAAGTAATTCAACTAAGAAACCCATACCAAGACTTGCTTTCAACCAATGCAAACGTGCGCTTTCAGTGTATATTTCTGTAAAAGAATAGCATGTTATTCATAAAATAACCATTCATTTCTTTCAGTTCTGGATAAAGTGCGAGATAAATTCAGTCGCAAATACTCATTCAATAAAGATGGCCAAGAGGAAGATGGTGCTGGGACGAGCAGATTAACTGCTTTCAAAGAGAGACTCATGACAATGCTTTCGATGAAAAAACAGCCTAAAAAAAGTACAACGGACGAAGAGAATCCGGAGGAAGAGAAAGAAGGCGACAAAGACAACGAAAGTAAAGCGGCGGATGAAACTATCAGTGTTTAGCAATTTGGCAATTGTATAATGGCAACTAAACTGTTGCTCATTTTCTTAACACAATTAAAGTTCCATGCACTCAATTTCATAAAAATATAACTGCCAACGTGATTTTTGTCCTATCAGCGCAATTATTTAAATTCAGTCTGCGGATTCAATTCAATGAACCATTTGCGTTAGACACTAAAATTAAGCCAACTCGCGTCCACGTTTATGTGCTTTGTTACCACAATATCGAATCTTGGTTTTTGTTTACAAAACATATTGCGTTTAAGACTCCTTATACACATGTTTGATTGTTGTGATTTGATTACATATCTTGTTTCCACACACGCAAACTTACACATTTCCATTCCATCGTGTTTTACAATTGTTGAAACTTGTCTGACAAGTTTAATGAAGTTTACATAACACGTTTCTATGCATGTATGTTTAAGATAAATTAAATACATAACCAGTTTTTAAATAATTCCTTTGGCATTACTTGTTTGTTTACGTAGTGTCGTTTAAAGCATTTTAACCTAACTTTAGTGGGATAATAAAATTAAGCGAGTAATTCGTACTATCATTGTAGTTTTAAAGGAGGAACAATCACGATATTTGCCTTGAAAACAGCTTTGGAAAGACATTGAACCTAACGATCAGGAATTCAAGTAAGTCATTGCAAAGCGAATTGGCTTTGTTTACTGGCACATCTTAAAAACCGAGTACGTTTATAATTTGCATTATAATTTAGATGTCCTACCTTAATTGTCTAGTTGGCGATGTTAGTAAACTTTTCTTTAAAAACTTACAGATTATTCTCATCGACGATTCCGTCATCAAATCGAAATGTATTTGTACACAAAACAAATGCTATATTTGTACACTTAACATAATTGTGGTTTAGATAATAACAAATGTGATTTAAAACTTTGATTTCAATCCCCTAAAAACAACTCATGAAATTATTAAGTAGCAAAACAATACTGTTAAAATCCAACACGAATATCAGATATCAGATAAATACAAGGTCGCACAGAAATAATCTTACCACCAAAAATCCACTCACTTCAAATTTTAACAAGATAAATACAAAATGGAGAAAAATTAGTTTAGTTTTAAATAGACAAACTACACATTTTCACTCGTGATGACAATTTATTATCTTTGCATCCCAGAAACTTTACAAAAATATAGGTGGTAAACACCAGCAAAGAGATAAAATCATCCGTCCCAGGACCTTTAAAAAAAACATTTTATACTAATCCTGTCACATAACTGGGCTGATCTTGTTGCATTTGTACACCTTAAAAAGTATATTATATAAAAAATCAAGCACACTTATTTAATACAACTTTTATCCACTGCCTAATTAAAGCCAATAATTCAAATCGCGGTTTTTAAACTTGTCTAGCACTACAAAAATCCTGTTACAAATATCTACTACACATAATGTGCTAGTTTAGCATAATAATTATTTGCATAAATTGGGAAATATGAGCAACCAGTAAAATTAACGAGTGTTAATTTGCGTAAATTTATTAGATGAAGTAAAAGACTTTTACTATTATGAATGTAATTCTAAATGCATTAATAAAATGTAACAAGATCATGATATAAGATTACTTATTCATTATAGCCTAGTCATCAAGTGCTGTGCTTGAAGCAAATAACTGCATAGTAGATCTCATTAATTGTTGACCACTCTAGAATGCGATACAAATTCATGAGTAGTCATATCTGTAGAGTTCTCAAAATGCTAATTACATACACTCAACACAGCATCAAGCGTATAGTTTAGGACCTAACCTTAAACGCTTGTTAAAGTGTAATACAAGTGGTTGATTGCACCAAACTTCGATTATTCAAACAGTATCCAGCCTTTGAAAACTGTTACTGATTAGTTATAACCAGCTGTTTGTATTGTTTTCACTGAGTATAATAGTGTGATAAAACGGAAATCTGGTGCAACCAACACACAGGGTATTGAAGTATTTTTTTTTTAGAAATGCACTCCCCTAACTCTGTCCAACTTTATTTTAATCTAAGTTCAAGCCTCTGTACTGCCAAATTCAAAAAAAGCAAAATGAAAGATGAGATGCCTTTGACACATATCCAAGAGAATTTATGGCATAGGTATTAAATGTAATTGAATGTGACGCCATTGTGCAATTCATAATTTCTCTCAAAGGTTTTTTTTATTTATTGCAACCCGACGTCACATGTTCCCAAACAGGGAACAACGCTTGAAAAATTTATTCCAAACTTTAATGCCACTGTGTAGAATTAGTGAACATCGTACTACTCTAAACACTTGCATTTGTTAAAAAAAAACATTCTTTTAGTTATAAATAAATTATTATTGCATTAGAAATCTTGGCAGTATATGCACATAAATTTTAAATCTATTCTATGGAATGCAACAAGTACAACCCAGAAATGGATTAATGATAATAATACCGTCAATCATACATTTTTCACACCTCAAACTACACTTAGGGGATCTCCATGTGTGCACATTGCCTCAAGTAAATACATAATAGAACATGCTAAACTTATACAGTGACCTCGTATTTGAATATTTACAGAATTCAAAATAAGTTACTGAAAAAAAAAACAAAAAAAAAACAATGGTGTAAAGCTATTGCAGTTACAACCATATAGAAATTTCTTTACATAGGATTAATACAACGAATATCTATTAATATCATATTCGTAACATATTAGCACAGAGGGTAACAAAATAAAAAACAGCGAAGCACTATGCAGGTCCCATGTATTTTGCAATAACTGATTTTCCAAATAAAAATGGAACTTTAAACGTACTGTAAATTAGTAATATGGAAGACTAAATCTAAGAGACGAAGTTTTCAGGAAGCTTTTAACCAAGAATACAGCATGTGCTTAAAAGTTAGGTTGAATGTAATAACTACACTAGCACTTGCTAGATAAATGCATCAATTTGCATTACACAACCTATATAAGGAGTAACTATACGATTACACACGTTTAAGTTTATGTATGACATCTACATAGAATTAAACGTTTCATCACAGTGAAAAGCATGCAGAAAGTTTAATAGAAATATAGCAGAATTGTTGCAATTATAATTAAGAGAGAATCTCTCCAAATTTCTCTTAATACAAACGAGAGTTTAAATTGCAGTTTTGAGAATTTAAAAACTTTATAAAGAAATCTCCTTTTATGGAGGGGTGCACTTTGGCAAATCTAAGGGTAATTTTACGCTGTTCACTTTTCTTTGGTAGTTTGTTTTTTCTTGCACAAAAATTATTCACAAGAAAACAATTTAAACAAATGAAAAACCTTTAAACCGACATGCATATAATGTTGCAGTAATTCGAGGTCACTGTTAAAATTAAGCCGATAATTCATATTCATTGTGCCAAATATGGGCAAACTGTGCAATGGCATGATACTTGGAGATGCCCCTTGGTTACAAGATCATCTCAGACAACATAAGAGAATATTCATCAATCGTCATCACAATCAGAGCTAGTTAATTTTATGGAAAAAATGTAACATGAAAAAGTCGTAATGAGTGAATCTAACAAGTGGCAACAAGGGAAATAAAAGGTTTTTAATAATATTAGATAGTATCGTAGAATTAAGAAAAAGGATAAAATCTGATCAGCAAGAAAGGCGTATGTGATTTTTTTTTTGTAAATGCCGCTACTACTTCAATAATAAGATAGGTTTAACGAGAAGGGATCAAGTCATTGCTAGAGAAAAGAAGGTTCAAGTCATTGCTAGAGAAAAGAAGGATCAACATGAGCAGAGCAAGGGTTGTTATACTTGTTGAGTATTATTATGCATGGATTTTCAAGCAACTTCAGGTCTTATATCAACTCTCACTGAACCGTTTTGCCAAATGGTCCAGTGTTAATACCCGAAATGTCTAAAAAAACTACAACGACTCATAATTATATTTAAGAACCTAACCGTGCATTTTACCCAATACTTAAATATTATATTTTCAAGTATAAAATAGATTACTTTGTTAATTCGTTAATAACTTTTTCCAGATTCAGTTTTAAACACAAACAAAACAGACGTCACGAGATGAACTATATCCAAATTATTAAACATATTATAGACGATTTCGAATTCTTCCCAGACAAATATCTCAATCCTCGGAGATGGATTTATTTCTGAACAGATGATCAGTAAGCAGAATGCCTAAACATTTCCTTGGATTCCATGCTTTCCACCACGTTTCCATGCATCAACAAACAGTGTAACAACCCTACTGGGTTTCAAGAGTTTTATAATTAATGTAAAGAAATTGCTTCAACTACACTTGGAAGAGTTCTGCTTCATAACAAGGAAGAAAAAAGCAAATTGGAGAAACAAATGCGAAGTCAGAACTGGGGAAAAGAGTGTTTATGTGGCTGCCTATGATATTTCAAGACGTACAAACTGGAAACGGCACTAGTTAACCGATTAATTTGTGTTAAAATGGAATTTGGTACTTGATGAGGTTTGCTTTTTACCACTGTACGCAACAAGCACATGACTACACTCTTGTATGTACATGCAAGTGAAGTGAGGGATTTGAGCTGTAGTTCCCCTTCCAACTTGCAATGTTATGGAGGCAAATGTGAGTGGTGGCCATTTCAAGTGAGAAAAACGGAACAATGAAAAGAAATGACAGCTCACTTTGAGGAAACGCATGGTCCATCTACTTTCAAAATGAGGTCCTGCACTATGAAGCGTATTAATCTGAGAAAACATTGATCTAAGTTTTTCTTTCATACGTAAGGTTACTTTGATGGTGATACATTTCATAAAAAGAGGTTTATTAAGAATGAGCATGGGGAATTCAAAAGCTTCTTTGTACTTCTTATTACAGTAAAAGGCCAATCCACCAGTAACAAGGATAGACGCCTTCTACAAGACTCCTGCTATGGAAATTCAGTTAAAAAGAGTGAACCGATGCACAACTTATATTTAAATTCAGATAAATACCAGGAAAAATACAATTCGCATGCCTTAATTCTAAAGAAGGTTCGTAATTAAACTTGAATGACTTATCTATAAGTAGCTGAAAATTAGCATACATGTTTTTTTCCAGCTTTTCCAGATGTTCTCCTAGCGTAATTTTTGAAGGCAGGGCATTCTTAAGTCAGGATTCATGAGTGTAGGACCTTATTTTGAGGATATACAATTTTGCGACACAATTCAAATGGTACAAAAAAGCCATTCTTGCCCCTCGTTGGCAGCACATGCCGAGCAGATCAGATCCCATAGCGTGATTGCTACAACCTCCTTGGACGTGCTTCCTAGACATGGTTCTTGTGATGTTGAACGTACAGCTCCGCTCATGCCTTCGGAGCACAAGTGTTACACAAAAGTCAAACGTTTAACATTAACTCATAATTTCAATATAAAGCCATTCCCAATAGCTGAAATGCAATCATATCGGTTAAAAGGCGATCAATGATGGGGGCGGGAGAAAAACCCTGAACTCAAACTCAACGGATCCTAAGTGATTTCACCTGATAATGGCAACATGTGTTTAATAATAACATTTTAAATTGTGATCGGCGCTGCCTAATTCAACTGTACAATCTATTATGTACAATGTACACTGGCACTGTGAAAGAACCTAGGTCAACACAACCTGAATAATTTGTATTAAATAATGAAAAAAAAAATTGGAAGCTGCAGGACCTAAGAACCAAAGAAAAGGATATACAGTATTTATATAATTATATACAACGTCCTAATTGTGGACAAACGCATGACCCAAAAAGCTTGAAATCTGTAGATAATGTCGTCCAAAACAATAGCTTCGGGTCAAACTAGTCATGTTCAAAAGGGAGCATAGAAAGAAGAGGGGAAATGGAGGCCAGAAGGGAAAATTGGTCGCATGGAGGTAGCAACAATAATACTAATAATAATGGAAAAAGGAAATTGTGATTTGGGAATTTGCAAGTGTTGGTGAGTCGAGAAAATACATCAAACCTGGAGTTAGACCGTGAGCCTGGCGTGCCTCGCTGGACCATTGCAACCCTCGGATGATTGAGGGAAGCGTTCCAGTAAGTGCAATCTAGGGCAGCACGAACAATATAAAGTCCAACTTAGTTGAGAACTGCACTTTCCCAAATGGATCAGGAAAGGCGGAGGACTCGAAAGTTTGTGAGGGACTTGGAAGCTGAGAGACCAGGCAACAACATGTGTGACACCTAACTTGGGGACAATGCTCCAGCTATAGGTACACCATTGATTGTCACAACCAGCTTCCTTGAGCCTAATAAAGAAAAAAAGAAAGAAAAAAAAAAATGTGTTGCCAAAAAATGAAAAACTTTGTATTCCTAAATGAAACACTTTTTTTTTCTATTAAAAAGCTCTTTTGGCAGACATGTACCATGCTTAGATATCATAAGGGTTATTGAAACAAATTATGCATACTAAAGAGCATTATGAATAAAAGTGTATTTAAATTAAAAGCTTTTTCACGAGACGCACCATCAAGTTTTACCTAAGGTCTGCAAAACAAGTTTGCTGGTTTAGTTTAATTTAGGGACTCAGATGCATATAAGGCCAAAGAGGGTCTAAACAATGAAGGGAATGAAAGATAGGAAATAGCAACAAGGAACACATAAAACGAATGGAAAAGAAGAACATGGATACATGCCTCTAATGAAATATAGATATTTTGTTAACTTATCATGATCATGTTAACTTTTATTGCTTCCCTTAGATAAATTGAACGCCAAAAAAGTAACATAATTAATAAAATAAAGATGGATCCCTAGCCCTAAACATGCATCCCAGCATCACAGACAGTCAAAAATTCAAACAATAACAGAATAATAATTGTGAATGCTGCTAATATACTTCAAATCGTCTAAAAAGCGCATTACCATAAACATTAGCCCAAGATTCTCATATAAAATAACATTTGATAATATTATTGCAAAGTCCAATTTGGACATCCCATGAAAGCAAATCATTGAGTAGAATACATTGGTTTCAGTCTTACCTGCTCTATTCCTATGTTCACATAACCAAATTCCTTGCCATGTACCCATATTCAATTTTCCATCAGTGACTGGGATTGTAAGATCAGCTCCAAGAAAGCATGCTTTCACGTGACCGGGCTAAAAAATGTTGAATAATTTGAAGTTATGTAACAATTAAGGACCAACATTCAAAAATACCCAAAAAAAACTAACCATGTCATCTGGACCTTCGGAAGAATGTCGATATGGCAAACTCTGCATAAAAGCAATGATTACAATTAGTTTTTAGTCATTATAGACGTTGAAAATTAACGCAGCAGTAGTGAATTGCTTACCTCAGGGACAATCTTATTAAGCACCATTTCCATGTCTTCTCTTTTCGTTTGAAAATTAAAGGAAGATGTTTTAAAAATTTAACAAATCACCAATAATACACACTTCCAAGCTATATCCCAACAATCTTTATGTAAACGCAATAAATACCTAACATCTGGGTCCCAATTCTGTGGATAAAAATTAGAGAAACAGTCATTAATCAAAAGCCAATAAACAGCGAATGGATATGCATTTTAGTAAACTAGCTTTTTAAAAAATAATTACCTCATTTAAGGCCAAGCTGGCAGATGTATGTAGTACTGAAAATATCGGAAAAAGCAAAATTGTTATTGCTGTTTAACTGTTGGGATGCAAGGTAATTTTCTGAAGGAGTAGGGTAGCATCATGCACCAACTGGTGCAATTCAATATTAATAAATTATGAATGTTCTGAACAGGCAATGCAAGCACCTTCAAATAGACTGAAAACTAAAGATAATTATATCAACAGTAGGTCACATGAGTTGCATTTGCACGCAATATATTATTAGTCTGCTGCACAAATTCAATATCTGGGATCACTTAACAGATGCATTATTAACTATGACAAAACTAACAACATGGCAACTAAAAAGCCCGGGCAAAAACAATAATGATAAAAAATTAATGCTTGACATGGATGAAAAATTATGTCTGTGCTTTTGTATCTAACGTTTCCTATGCCATTTGTTTATCTGTCCTGCAAAATAGTAGGCTAAATACGATATTCTACACCATAAGTTGAAAATGAGAACAGATTAATAACATCCATTTTCCATCAAGTAATGATGGACACATCCAAATTTGTTATTATCATTAATCTTTATTACGATTTTATTAAAAATTTGTAGTATTTTTAATTATAATATGAATTACAATATTAATTGTATTTTCCTTATCTGTATTGCAAATTCTAACTAAATTGTATAAAAGTATAAATCAAATCAAAATATTTGCAGATAATTTAAAAAATAAATGGAAAATTTCAATAAAACAATTTTAGAAAGTATCAAATCAAACCCCAATTTTTCATTAAAAATTATCTTTTAGTAGTAATATTACTAAAACATAAGCAATTTCCAAAAAACTCCTTAAAAGTTATAGTGGATTATTTTCTAGTTCAAAAACATTATATTTAATTGTGAGATTTTCTTCTAAATGTGTATGATAGAAAACAATTTGTAAATGGAGATCAACGTATTTTTAACATTTGGTTAATCATTTTCATCACTATATCGCCTAAAATGTAACAAAAATGATACAAAAACATTTAAGATTTGGCGATTGCTCGCATATAGATTCTCAACATTTGGTTGAGACACCACTTCATGTAAGCAAATCAAGTTCGTAGATGTACATCACTTGTTATTTAACATTAATATACTGTAGCCTATTTGTGGGCGTTAATGATGAAAGAGATAAATAATTTTTCACGAAACACAGCGCAAAAATAATATGAAAAAGACAGCTGTTTCTTATTGCTTGGTTATACATATATATCAAGCACAAATAAAACTGACCAACTGTTTATTCTCCTTTATATCCATACCACAAAGTTCACTCTGTATAATCTGACGAATGTTCTGATTATTGTGTAGATAAGTTGACTTGATCGACCCTCTATTTCAGCAAAAAGCATGCATCCAAAACTAACAAGGTCATGCAAATTAATTTTTTTTCTACAAATAACAAGCAAAAAATAATGAGAAGGAAATTTTATTGAGATTGACTATCTGTGTCAAATGATTCAAATAATCGTTACTGATCCAGAAAGGACTATATTTAGAATTTTATATGATCATATAAGGTACAAAGTATAGCTGTTTAAATTTATCTTGATTCACATCGATCAAGCACAATCACGATTAAACTTATTACATTTCTGCAATTACGCAATAGGAAATCACACATTTTCGTTTATAAAAATGGTTAACACATAATTTCGGCAATTGTAAGTCGGGATTTAACGATATATATAAACGAGTTAATAGTACATTTAGGTAAAATTTGGTGCATTCCTAGTCTAAGCATGCGGTCACCAAACAATTTCCGATGAATAATAAAACTCAGACAGGACATTTTCTGAATGAGACACGAACAGGATGTTATAATAGGTAATTATCCAGAAATTCTATTGCGTATATAAGTCTTGAAATGCTTTTACCAGCAGTGACCTTGCTAACATAGAATGTTAGGCCTGATTTGCCTTTGATCAGTCCCACCCTCATTTTCAAATGGCTTCATTACTTACTTTGTACATGGCAAAGGCCGACGGAGAATTGACTAATTTCAGGAATTTGTTTCAGTATTTCGTCCGTAACTAGATGGCATCCCCTGTGACACGGTCGTAAGTTTATTTTTCGTTGAAACCAAGCAGACCCATATTGTATCCCCTTACTTGAAGTCGCCATATTAGGGGGTCATTCGACTGAACTGAACGGACACAAGGGGCGCTCTTGTAGCAAACAAGTAAAAAAAATTATCAGTTTATATAATAGTGTACTGGTTATCATTTTCTAAATAAAGGAAATTATAATAATCTATAATATCTTCGTGGCAAATATATGATTGCCTAAAAATGTGCGCCAAAAAGTTGATTTCATACAAAACGGCTACACTGTAATTATATTCAACGTTTTCGTTCAACCCTGTAATATTACAGGATGTCAAGAAAACGTCTTTAATAAAACAAATTTAATAAATTAATGATGTGGTGGCTCAAATGTACAATTCAAAATTACCTTTATGTTTGCCAGTTGCAAACATAGAACTAAACACATATGCATATTAAGTTAAATTAAATTATGTACAACTATTTTCCTATTATATAAGAAATAGATTTCAATCTCTACTGCATATTTAATGATCAGTGCCTTGCTGTACTTGCACACAAATTTTAAATATTGTGCTCATTGTACCTTCATCACACAAAATTATAAATATTGTGTCAATTATTTTAAAATAAATTCCACTGACATTCTATTATGAGTAAGAATGTGCAAAGGACATTGAATAAACAATTGTATATTTATTTTTAACCATAAAAACGATTCCTTCAGCACAAAAACTGGTAAAAATCTCTCAAAATTGTTTAATTACTTGATATATTAGATTTGATTCGTCCGATAAGTATTAAACAATGATATCGTCAATAATTCGTTTGTTACTCTTCGTCGAATCGCAACAAGCAATATTTAAAAATCATTAAAGTGGGATTACTGAACTTGGCATCTAAGTCAAGCGGAACTAGCTGTTATCCCTTCCTTCTGATGTTCCTACTGAAGCGTGACTCTTGGAAAGCACTTGTAAAGACGAGTATTTAGTTCTTTGGAGCCTCCTGGTATGGAATAAAGAGCGGATTAATGGCAGAATACAAAAACAGAAAATTCTAATTTGAATTTGAAAACTATTTAAACTGCACAAATAGCCCATTTAATTCTATCAACTGTCGTTGACTTAAATTTCAAGCAATTGTAATGCTGCTTATGTAAAATTTGGAGTAACTTTAAATAAACAAAAACGATTTACCTAGTTCGTGGATTACAGAAAGACATTCTGTTTAAAGTACAAAACGTTACAGCCTTTCTTAAGTGGGTTGGTTGAATCACATCCTAATCATAACAAAGAAAATGGCAAATTGAAAGCATGTATATAAAGGGCAAATAACAACAACAACTACTAAATAAGAACATTGATAAGGCAACCTGTTTTGAGCTAGTTGGCAGATTTAAGAGATGAATTTTCTGATTGCAAAGATCCTGTAAAACCTGGCACCCTACAGAAAAGAATAAACCGATAACGTGTTTGCACCGACATTAGTAATTAAAGCACAAATTTTAAAAATTCACGGAACAAACCTGCGTCTCGGTCCTGGTGGTATTTAGTTTCCCACGCGTCCAAAAGGTTGGCATAATACTGAGGGTTACAGAAGAATTTGTGATATTTGTAAGTGTGAGGCGATGGAAAAATTCGCTTAAAGTGTTCTGCTCGGCTGAGTTCGTCTTCTGATTCGGAAAGGTAAAGCACATCCTTTGGCGTCAAATTCTTTAAAATGTCATCAATGTACTAATGGAAAATTGAAACTATCGAATTAGAATTTGGAGAATAAAAGATTGTGATCTGAAACATCGAACTGAAAACAGCCAACGAAAAATGATATTTTGCAGTTGTATATTGTCAAAAAACTAATTTAAACGCAATCGGTATATTGGCATTCTGCGGCCAAGTCAAATGTACTTACCTCCTCTCTTTCAAGCTCAGTATAATGCTTTTGCTTTTCCTTTTCTTCTACACTCAAATGCATTTCCAACAACCTCTGGTCCAAAGTGACAAACATTGGCTCAATTCTTAAATAAATAAGAAAAAATATATAAATAATGGTACAAAAAAAATGAAACTGTTATTCTTGTAGATTACACAACTATCATTTAAAAATCATACTTCATACTAGCGGCCAATTCCTCTTTAGCTGCAGCTGACAAATGAGCAGGAAGTTTGAAGCCGGCCAAATTTAAAAGTTCCCTTAGCATTTTTCCCTACAAAGATGCTTGTATTACTAAAAGTTTTGAAAATGTGTTTACTTTGGGAATTAATAAAATTCTACTTACTTTCACTCCAACATCCAATGCTGAACTGGAATGTAAACTGTTCGAAAGAACAAATTATTTAATGTAATTAGCAAATGTAAATTAATTGGCATCAATTGTAAGATAATTCAAAATTTAAATTAAAATGGCAAACAGTTATCACCTTGGAGAAATATTAACTTCCAAGAGCCATGGTTTCAGGGAAGAGTCTAACATGATATCGAAGCCAAACAGCTCGTGACAATTATAGTTGTTTCTGACATTGCCGTGAGTCAAAATATTGACACATGGTTCACAACTGTAATTTAAAAAAATGTATTGTTTTTAAAAGTTGCAGACTATCACACAGTTGCAAATTAATGCAATACATGCATATATTTGATGATTTCTAAAGAAAAACTCAGTTCACAGCATTTCTTACCTAACAATAGTCTTGATAATAATGTCTGTGATACTATCCCAAATTTCGGCCGTGTTTATTCCACGTTCAGAAAAGTAACCCCAAAGAGCTTTCAAGCTCCTAAAATAAAACCACATTAAATGAAAATAAGTCGTTTTGAACAGAAATGTAAGGACATTTAAAATAAAATTAGCAATTCATTAGAACAAATATAACAAAGCACAATTTAAAGTGAGTGCAAAACTTGCCATTTGTGGCCATCACACGATTCTCCATCACTACTAATAGTGTAAGCTTCATGTACTTTATTAACATTTGAATTCGTTAAATGTATAAATTGATTCCTGAGGCTTAGAACTGCATTACTGTACCTATAAATTTAAAATACAAAACAACTCATAAGCTGAACAAATAGATGAAAGTAAACAAAACAATTCTCATCAATTGAAATTAAGACTTACTTCACAGATGCAAACCGAACTAATCCATCATCGTAGAGGTAGATGCGAAGGGGATTAAAAGATGGAATGTAAACGTATATCCTTAAATCAAACTTTGATCCATTTATAAGATAAGGCTTTGCTATATATCTAGAAAGCCAGGGGGAAACGTTTTATAAGGATTAGCTAGTGCATAAATTAGGAATAGGTTATGTAACCCAACCTTTGAACAATGAAAGTTCCTTGTTTTGGGAGCTGGACAAATTTATGTATAACGTGAATGCCCTTCCCTCTTGCGGCAGCAGGCTATTATTAGAAAAAAGAAATAATTAGCTTGAAATTTTGCTTGTTTAGGTCAAATTAAAATAAATCTGCTTTCTGTTGGCATACAGGTTTTACGATCCAACGTGGTTTGTTTCCATAATTGCTCCAGGACAGATATAATTTCCTCAAATCATTGGGAATCACAAAAGTAGTAGGAACGAATCCGAATTCCTGTTTTGTATGCAACTGCTGCATTCGGCAGATATTTTTCCACAGCCTGTCCTTACGGCCAATTTGGAACGTTCCAGGATAATGATTAACCTATAAAGTCAAAAATTGTTTTTAATAATGTCAAACGATTTAAGCACAGCAGCAGAACAGTCTTGCCTTTTGGTAGTCACGCAGGTATTGGAATTCAAAAGCTTTCCTGTGTTTACCCCAAGTTCCAATCCAATTATTTAACTCTGAAAGATTAAAATAAAACTAAGGTTCTCACTTTTCAATAATATACGGCAGTTATTTTTTATTTTTTAATTTTATTTTTTTAATAACAAATGTTGTAAAATAGGTGTCTTACTTCTTGTAAACTTAAAACCAGATGCTAAAAGGATTTTTTTCAATATAGCAGGCGTGGTTTTTGTTAGCTGCCATTTCATGATTTTTTTAGCATCCTCCGGTAAAAAACAATCTACAAGTAGAAACATAATGAGAACTAATATATGGCGATGGATTAGTTACAGTCAATAATAAAATAGCATTTAGCAACCTCCTTCTTGAATTTGTTCGGGAAGAAAAAAGTTGACAGTTGGAGCTAGGTATGCAAACTTGCTAGCACGCAAAGGTCCATTGACAGCCCTACTGGAAGAAACCCCCAAATTTTCAAGTGTATCGCAGGTTGCATCATCTTGACTAACAGCACTTTCCGAATAATAGGCACTTGATGTGGTGGTTAACGATAACCCATCTTGCAATGAGAGTGAACTAAGCGAATCGCTAAGCTTTGAAGAGAGTGATACATCATCATTTTGATAGCTGTTCGTGTTGTTATTCAGTCGAGCATCTGTAAATGCAAGTATGCATAATAAATATACACAAACCGCATCTAAAATGAAAATTACAACAACAAGTCTACCAACCATTTTTAATAAGGCGAAAAGGTGATGCTGGGCTATCAATTTTCTCAAGATGGTTAATATCCATTAATGAACTTCTGGAAGTATCATGAAAAATTTTTTTTTGTTAAATTGAGGCAGTCGAAATTTCTATGTATATCGTCATGATGATTTGCATAGCGACTTGATTTGCAAAAAGAAAATTGCCAATCTTACCTATGGCTTCCTGCAACCGAATCCATGCTCCAACTTTCTTCAGTTCCCAGCGAGTCATCCTCATCATCAGAAGTATTTCTCTGCTGATCGTCATTGCTTGGGTTATTGAAATTAGGCACTTCAGAGGTGCCCCAATCGCTTAGCCTCACATTATTCTTAATGGATTCCCTGTTTGTACATACATGCTCAGCAGCATTTGAATTAGCTATGACTCCTTGTTCTTGCAGAGTTAATGCGAGATGTACCGATGACAAGTCTATACAATTATCGGTATCGTTGTGGCATATTTCGTTCGAGTTTTGGTAATCCTTCTCTCCATCCAACAATGGATTATTTAATAAAACAGTCACAGCAATCGGTAAGCCCAAATTTGACATTTTCGCTATTTGATTTGTAAGACTTAATTTAACTTTATCAATGTCCAATCATAAATAACCATCTAATCTTAATTTACAAGTACACAGAGATAGGAACGAACGATAATTGATGACTATAATACTTTAAAATATTCTGAAAAAAGAAGAATACATAAAAATGAAATGATAAACTGTTATTTGAACTGTGTTTCGATTTTGTATGTCCTATCTATCTATACAATATACATTGTAATAGTTATATAAGCGCTATTATTTTAATAATAGCACTGTCAAATAATGACATTTTAAGTTTTTAACGATCACCAGCCGACAAATTTTCAACAAAATTTTATTTGAAATGGCAATCGTCCGAAACTAAAATTATCAAACATAATACCATTTTATTAGGTAATGTAGTTCAAAATTTTGAAACAAGATTGAGATTTATCTGTTCTATCGAAATATGGAAGACGGAGCTAATGCTATTGGATCATACATTTAATTAATGATATATACATTTTATTTGTATTGCATGAATTGTAACTTACTTGATTTCATGATCTTTAAACAAACAGAAACGCCAAATATTAAACGAAAAACGAATAAATTATTGAGAAACAACCACGCGGCAAGCCATGCGGTCTAGAATTTCAGTTTCTGGCGTGATCGTCTGCTACAGAAGTATGAGCAGCTAACATAGCATCGCTCTAATCCCTAAACATTTAATGATTTCAGCAATACATTTATTGTATATTTTCTTAGATATATACAAAATAAATGAATAAATGATATTTAAAGTAATGTAATTAAATGAAGTATTCGACTTTATAAAAGTATAATAATGTACCTAGTAAACGAAATGTTTATGTGGATTGTTTTAGGGAAATCGTGTTAGGTTAGATTAGTTGCAGCATTGCGAATTGCAGCGTCTGGTGCGTTGTTTCATATAGTCAGGTTATTATAATTCTGATTTATTCTGCATTATTTGTTTGTCTAGTAAAGATTTATTTAAAAACAGTAAGATATTAACTGTTTACTCTATAGTAGGTTAATATGATGGGTGATTATGTCGTTTTAAATAATGGTATTCGGATGCCAATTATCGGATGTAAGTATGCGGGAGTTGCGTGTTATGTAATAATGATGCTATGGAATGGATATTTATAGTCTGTAGATGCTGAATTTGTTTCATACTTAATAGAAATGATTAATTTCCATTTGGTTGCATGCGTATCACGTGTATACAACTTTACCGACTTTTGTGAATACTTTACAAGCGTTAAAAAGTGGAATTTGTGGCCTATACGCCGGGTCAAAAATAGGCGGGAGAATTCAAAAATTCCATCCACACGTTTGTTGAGAATAACTTTTTTGCCATATAGCGATAGTTTATGCAGTCTACTCTGCTTACTGTGAACTGGAGCTTCTGCCCTGTGTATACGAATATGCTTTTCTATAGCCTATTTCCATATACCCTGATGCATGAGCACTGTGCACATGATAGGCGATCTTGGGAATGTATACCTGGCTTATATTCATTGTATACGTTTTAAGATTGCGCTTATTATTTATTTATTTATTTGTTTGCAGTGGGGACATACAAAATTTACGGTAGCGAGAACATAAATTCCGTTATCAAAACTGCACTGGAAGCTGGATATAGGTCCTTTGGCAAGTATAATGATACAAATCAAATTTCATGGTGCATCTTGGTCAACTAGTTTTCTAGTGCATAATCTTTGAACGAAATATCAGACACTGCATCGGTATATAGAAATGAAGAACATATCGGGAATGCGTTGCGACAATACTTGCCTGCCTATGGTTTAGAGAGAAGCAACATATTTATCACAACAAAATTGGGTAACACCTTATATCATATGGCTTTCCAATTATACATTTATTTGTGAATCACTAATTAATTCTGTTTTCATAAAGGTCCTGCAGATCATGGCTTAAAAGCCTGTGAAGACGCCATTAACAGTTCTTTGCAAAAACTAGCCATGGATTATATTGATCTTTACTTAATTCACTGGCCTGGAGCACAAGGTGTCGACGCCAACTGTACATCAGTGGGCAAATTGCGAAAAGAAAGCTGGCTTAAAATGGAAGAATACTGCAAAAATGGTACTTTATTACTTTCCTAATTACTTTTCCTGTTATTATCCGTTGCAATGTTTAAATTAATATCCCAGTAAGAATGTGCTAATCATGTTTACTTTTTAGGCAAACTAAAAGCTATTGGAGTGAGTAATTATACTGTTAGGCATCTTGAAGAGCTTTTATCATATTGCACTATGAAGCCTACAGTTTTGCAAGTAAATATGAATTTTATTTATTATGTTGCAACCATATACCTGATTTTACTTAATGCTTTTAACAATATTCTAGATTGAATATCATCCACAGTTGATTCAGAAGGACGTTTTTGAATGTTGTAAGAAAAATGGCATTCATTTGCAGGCGTATTCATCTCTTGGAACATCCTCTAATAAACGAGTGAGAAAAAAATATTTGCTATAAATTTTTTTGTATACACGTGCAAAGTCAAACAGTTTTAAATCACAGAAGAAAAAAAATTAAATATTTTGTGCATCTGTTATCATGATGGTATGTTTAATTTATGCTTAACCAATTATATTTTAGCTATTAAGTAACCCTGTAGTCAATGAAATTGCTTCAAGGCTTGGCAGAACTGCTGCCCAAGTGCTTCTTAAATGGGCGCTGCAGCAGGGTATTGGTAATGCATCTTTTTAAAAAATTACATTTTTTACAGTTTTTTTATGAAATTTTAAATGTGTACTCATTTCATTTTATCAGGAGTCATACCAAAGGCTATTGGCGTTGAACACATAAAATCGAATTGGAATTTAAAGGATTTTACTCTCAGCGATCAAGATATGCTAACATTAAATGCCCTTGATGAACAGAATCATTACTGCTGGAATCCTGAAGAGATCTTGTGAACTATAAAATAATTCTAAGGGAAAATGTATTAATAAAATGACAGCATTTTAATCACTGTCATTTTAATAATGCATTTTTCCTTTGGAATTATTTTATAGTTATTATATATTATAATTATATTAGGAATGTTTACAATTGTTGAAAAATAACATTATACCATTTTTTTTTTTGGATAAGATTTATTAATAAAATGTAGTTTACGAGTTACCAAACATTGTTTAATTTAAAAAAAATTGCTGTGGTATTACGCCAATTTCCCAAAATGCAATGCTTGTAAACAAAATTCGAAGCGCTTTCGGGTTGAACGGTTTTTAGTTCAAGCGCTTTAGCAATTTAATTTTCAATCTCGCTTTTCTCGCCATGAGCGCATGTAATATTGTTTCCCAAGATGCAATGCTTGTAAACAAAACTTAATAGCGCTTTCAGGATAAACGGTTTTTGGTAAAAGCGCTTTAGCCGTTCAATTTTCATGCCCGTTTTTCTCACAATGAGCGCTAGTAGTGTAATATCCCATGATGCAGCACTTAAAAACAAAATCATAGACAAATTTTGGCAAAACGTAATATCCCATATTGCATTTCTTTTAAACAAAAAATAAGCGCTTTCAGGGTGTACGGTTTTTAACTAAAGCGCTTTAAATCTAAGATTTTCACGTTGAATTTTAATTCCGGTTGCCATGTTTGCGTTTTTTATTCTTTGATTTGATAATTACTTATAAGAATAGAGTTGCTAATTCATATTTGAATTTAGCGAATTGATAATTTTAATTGGAAGTGAGTTTTTTTATTAGCAATAGGGTGGCATGATCAATGATTTACTGGTATCAAACGTTTGATTTTGTTTCTACTTTGCCTACTACGTCAGTAAGAATATATAAAAACTGCGTGATTTGAGAAATATAAAGCCCAATGCTTTAATTAGAAGCACCGTTTTTTTAGTTTTTCTGTTTCATTGAGTTTAAATGTTCATTGAAAGGGGTAAGAATCAAATTAAGTGGGGGATACTGATATTCAAAATGTACCTCCCCCCTTCTAATGTTCAGCGAGGGTGTTTTTAATTCTATCTTAATTGTTACGTGATTCGCATTGTGTCCATATGACACCTTGATACATACCCAAGAAAATCCACATTTGAAAAAAAACCGATTTTACAGGTTTTTTGAAATTTACTAAAATTTTCAATTCTTGATCAATTGTCAAGATATTCAGTTTGATCCACA
>JAQGAE010000064.1:0-65122 GCA_034696685.1 Julus scandinavius | reverse complement strand
ATCACTTGACACATCCAATCCATTTAAATCTTTAAATTGCACTAAGCCCAATAGGAATTTCAGTGAAATTAAATTGCTGTTGTTCTGAGGATAAATTAAACAAACAAAAAACTGAAGTTTAAACGATTAAATAAAGTTATGCGTCAATAAATCTGCAGTTGTTCTTTTAATTAATCTTCACGATTGTTTTTAGAAGCCGTCACGGTTTGCCTGCGGAAGTTTTGCGCAAGCGAGAGTTGAAATGGTTGGATATGATAGAAAACTGGAACAAATACATGTCCAAGAAATATAAAAAGGCGAGTTGAAGAGAGTTTTTGGACCGACTTACCAGATGAATTAGAAAGATTAACGTATCGCTAAATTTCCAATTTTGCAGGTGCGAGATAGGTGTCGAAAAGGCATTCCTCCGTCTCTCCGAGCGAAAGCGTGGCAAGTGCTTTGCGGAGGAGCGCACATGATGGAGCAAAACAAACTCGTTTTTAGCGTAAGTTTCATTATTATTAATTTAATTAATCCGTGTGTATGGATGTAGGTTTTATGACGTGAAATCCTCCTTATAAATGCCACTGTCAAACCTGTTTTTATTTTGCCGTGTAGGAACTGGATTCTCAAGCCGGCGATCCACGATGGGTGGAAGACATCCGGAAGGACCTCCATCGGCAGTTTCCTTTCCACGAGATGTTCATGAATAGGGAAGGACACGGGTGAGACTTAAATTTTACGGGTCCAAATTATCGATACCGCATTTTCGAAAGGTGTAAAACTTGATAAATTACATTCTCGTACTCTCGAGACAGTGTTAGACGGGATGGGAGTGGGTTCGACTGCATCTACAAAGCGGTTCTAAGTGAAATTCGCATTTCAGGCAAGAGGACCTGTTTCGCATATTGAAAGCTTATTCCATTCGTTATCCCGACGTCGGATACTGCCAAGCCCAAGCGCCCGTCGCTGCCATATTACTGATGCACATGCCGGCCGAGCAGGCATTTTGGTGTCTGGTTGCAATCTGCGAGAAGTATTTGCCGGGATACTACAGCCAAGGACTCGTAAGTAAACGTTCTAGCGCTTTCTGGGTTCGGAGAGCTTAACTTTTTACGCCTCGTTTGTTTCTCGCTTTCGACACGTTAGGAAGCAATTCAGCTGGATGGCGATATTTTATTCGGGTTGATGAGGAAGGTGTCGCCGCAGATCTACAAGATGTTGGTAAGTTATACAGGGGTTATATCGAGGTTCCACTGTACCTCTACGTAAACGGAGATTGGCTCGAATCCGAATTTGGTTAATTTATTTCAAACACGTTTCGCCTTTTTTGCTTGCAGAAAAAGCAGGGCGTGGAACCCATTCTGTATATGACCGAGTGGTTCATGTGCGTCTTTACCCGCACCCTGCCGTGGTCTTCTGTCCTCAGGGTTTGGGATATTTTTTTCTGCGAAGGTGAGAATTTCTTCCAATTTTCAAACCGATTTGCAATCGTACGTAATTTGGCCTCTCGTCCCGTTTCCAGGCGTAAAAATCATGTTTCGCACCGCTTTGGTGCTGATCAAGTTTTCTCTCGGGCATTCGGACATCGCCAAAAGGTGCCCGACGATGTACGAGACCCTGGAGGTGTTGAGGAACATACCCATGGAAATCATGCACGAAGACTTTCTCGTTCCACAGGCAAGTAACTTTTTTTGTTGTTTTATTCATGAAATTTATTCGCCTGCTTTATCGCAAATTGGGTCTCTGAAAAAGTGACCGATGCGTTGGGGAGGCAAGTTTCGATAATCACGGCACTCATTTAATTGGCAGTTGGTGCGGCTCGGCATCACCGAATACGACATGATACACGAGCACGGGAAGCAGATTTCTAAGCGGCGGGCAATCAAAGACAAACGCAAGAGCAACGGCAAAAGTTGACCTTAATGCCGAGGAGCATCGTATCACTCGTTGGACGTAAGTGTATACCGGAACTCTAGTTTGTTTTTTGTGTTCGTCCCGTCTCTCCGCTCGGAAAAAAAACATCTTTTTTCCTACGGACGTAAACGCTTCTCGAGAGGACCAAATCTCAAGCGATGGTGCGATCCGTTCGCCAAAATCTAGACTGTGCCGACGCGTGAACCCAAATTCCACTTTCTTCGTTGCATTTTTATCGAAAACGCGATTTCGAGCCGTGATTCATTTGTGATATCGTCTCGTCCACTCGTAAAATCGTCATTTGCATCTGCGGCGCATCGACCAAATCGAGCAGCGCCTGTTTTGTTTTTTTTTGGTAGATTTTTAGGCTTTTTATTGACTCGCCACGATATGCCTTAATTATTTTTCGTTGCCAATTATTTTAATGCAAAAATATCCAATTATTACGCAGCGTACATACACACATATATATATATTTATAAATATATTTTGGGAGGAGCGCTTTGTGCACCTATGTTGCGGATGTTAAATTTTGTATCGAAATCGGGATTTAGTTTTGGGAGAGCTGCGGGGTCCGAGTTTGGGGGTGGGCGGCGTAAAAAGTGTAGTTTTTAAAGTTTTCAACGTTTTAAAATTTTAAAACTCTTTAAACGAGTTTTTCAATTTTAAAACCGATAATTTCAGCTTTCCCCTCTTGCGCAGTCTGCCCCCCGTCAACTGCTTAAATCTCGATCGCCATGTGCCGCATTTACCATTCCTCGACAAAAATAAACTTGTTGTACATATATAGGGAGATTTCGGCGTCTCGAACTGGCATTACTTCGTCGTTGTCTCGTTATTTTCGGATGTGGACGTTGTTCCCTTAAATGACCAGAATAACAAGATAAGTATCGTTGTATTTGTAATTTGAATTCCCAAATCTAAATCCCCACAATTTTTTTTTTTTCAGTTAAGCAGCTTTATTGATTGTTCGGCAAAAAGAAATACAAAATATTCGCAAATATGATTCATAAGTGTGTTCCAGATTTCATCGAGGAGACGCGTTACGTTTCCTCGGCTATTCTGGGCCTATTCAGTCCATCGAGTTCGGGGGCGACGCACGCGTCTTCCTCCGCCACCTCGGTTTGCACTTCGTCCAGGAAACGCACTCTCTTTTTGGGAGGGACGCGGATGTCCGATTTGTCCGGATCGTCTCGAACCCTGCCGGCCTTTTCCGAATCGGCGGTCGAACCGTCTTCCGCCGTAGACGAGTCGCCGGCGGGAATCGTCGATGGGTCCTCCTCCATCGCCTCTTCGACGTGCGAGGCAGGCCGGGACTGGCTCAGATCGAGTAGCAGCGAGGCTTCCGACACTTGGCTGGTCTCGTCCGGCACGACAACGCTCTCCACCACTTCTGAGACGACGGCATCCTCCACCACTTCCGCATCCTGCGGCGCATCGCTCCAGAGATTCAGGAGGAGTATTTCGTCTCTCACCTCAGGATTCACATTCTCCCCCACCGGAGCACCGCCGGAAACAGACTCGTCCACCTCCGCTGCGGTTTCTGGGAGACTGGCGGTGGAGCTTTCTGCGGCCGCTAGCGTAGCCCTCCTGCTGGCCAGTGAAAATTCGCTGGCCGGACCCACTATGTACTGAGACAGATCGGGCCTCTTAGACTTCTTCTTTGCTTCCGGTTTCTTGGCCTTCCTCAGGGGCTTGATCTCCTCGTCGTACAGCCAATACTTGACCACCTTGGGTTGTCCGCCGGATGCTTCGACGACCGGCTTGACTGCCTTTTTCTTCTCCGCCGGAGGCAAAGCTGGAGGCGCTGGCAGGGTCTTCTGCGGTTCGTTGGTCACCTCCTCCGGAGGAGGAACGGGAGAGCTGGGTGCCTCCCGAGGAGGACTGCCCCAGGATATCGGCCCGGGCAAGAACTTGGTGACGCGTCCCTCGACCTGCTGGGTCCCGCCATCTTCGGGTTCGGGCGGCACCGCTTCGGTTTCGGCGATGTCGGCGTCGACGATGGCCCTCATCGCCTTCTTGCCGTTCTCAGTCACCTGGCCGTTCTCCGTGAGAATGAGCACGTTGGACAGGTCGGCACCATCGCAGTCATCCGTCAGGATGTACACCATGTCCGAGTCTACGGTAAAGCCGTCCTTGTCACCGGTCAGCACGTAGAGGGTGGGAGAGTCCTGCGTCTCCGGTTCTGCGGACGCCGCCGAAGGCTCGCCGGAGGAAGACTGCAGGGTCACGGGCACGAACTCGATGTCGTCGGTAGCCTGCGGTTGCGTCGCTTTTTTGGCGGCGTAACTCTTCTGGGATCGCTCCGTCGTGCAGTTGGAGATCCCGAACAGGGTCCCTGCGGATGACTCTCGTATCGCCGCCAGGAAGCGGTCGATCAACTGCATCAGCTGAAAAGATAAGTACCGCGCTTAGCGACTAGTTTACAGGTTTTAAATCGGATCCGACGGCTCGCTAAATCGCAACTGACTTTGAAGTCTTTGAATTTCATCACCACCTTGGTGACATTGATGTTGGAGTGTTTTAACATCGTCCTGAATTTCTCCCCGATGGCATCGAACTCCTCCATCGTCATTCTGTCGTCGAACGTAGACATGAAGTGGTCCAGCCAAACTCTGCTGATCTGCAAAAAACAAGTTAACGACGGGGCTTTTAAACCATTTTACGTTTTCTTTCTACTAACTCGAGATCTTTACCAGCGGTTTCAATCTGTTCTCGAGCTTTTCTTTCAGTTTGTCTATGTTGAAATCTTGGCTGTTGACTTTCTTGAGCTGCGGACACAAGTCGCACGCGATGCAGTGATCGGAAAACTGAGGAAAGTTAAGGATTGTCATACGCGAACCCAAAGTAAGTTTTGGCAAGAATTATGAAATATAGAAACTAACAGATATTTTGTTTTGGCGTATGTCCATCTCTTCAAGATTTGGAAACTGTCGGACGAAAGTGATGTCGGTGAACCTGTTTCTGGCGCAGTTCAATCGTTTCAGTTTGGGTAGGCTGATGTACTCGGGGATGGTATCCAACTTATTGTCGGATATGTCCATCTCTTCGATGTTTTTCATTTGACTGAACATTTGCTGGTCAAAGTCGGTCAAGCCAAGATTCGTCATCCTGAAAAAGTTCAAGTTACTCATGTTTACTTGTCGAAACGAGCGTCGTTTTCGTTTATTTTTTCATCGGGTGCAAATGCAGAAAGTGCACGATAAAAGGAATCTCTTCTGGAGCACCTTGAGTAGTTTTCACATCGTTTTTCTAAATATATATTTCCTCGTTTTTAATCCAAAATCATACTTACTTGACTGTCTTGACCTCCTTGACGCTTTCGCAGTCCGTAACATCAACCACTGTTTTCCCAGACGAATCACGATAAATGGAAAGCATGATGCCGGCATGAAACGGATATTATAGATACAGAAAATTAAGAGGATACAGATATTTCATCATCAAATCTTTTGAAAATCCTGCTTTAGATTCCTATATTGTCACATATATCATTTGTAAATGATATAAAGAAAAGGAGCTTCCGTTAGCGGGAGCGCCTTTATTTTTCCGCCGTGATGGCTCAAACGTCTTGACATAAGCCGACAGCCGACACTGGATAACATATTTGAGATCGTACTTCATCATCTGAGATTTAAATTACCTCATTATGAAGTCTCGTCGATGTTATCCGTAATTTAAACCCCAAAACTTAAATTTATTCCAAGCGATTTTTTAATTATTAATCGTTTACGTTAAGTTTGGGGTCGGCTTGCGTCGTGTCGTGTTAACACGCACGAGCTGTGACGTCACGGTGACGTTCGAATAAAAATCGAAGTGTAAATCAAAATGGCCGAAAATGGCTGAAGTTATTCGAAGACAAGCGGAGCAATATTCGCCGAAATCCAGCCCGAGAGGGGCTCGGTCTCCAGTCGTACCTCGTCAGGACTCGACAGGAACGCTGAAGACCACGATTTCGTTGGGAAAAAACCCGTCCATCGTTCACAGTGGACCTTTCTATCTTATGAAAGAACCACCTGGTAAGCCTCGTTCAATGCGTCTATTGCGCTTTAAATTCTTCCAGATTCCCGATTGGATTTTCAGTTGAAGTGTATTTAATATCGTTTCCGATCTATGTATACATTTATCACGGACACGTTATAAGCCTAGCTTTGACACTAGCGCTCGTTGAAAAGTTAGCGGCTCGTAAAGCCTGTTGTGGACGTAAAAATAGCCCATTTCAAAGCAATAGGCTTATCAAAAATTTAGGAGGCTGGAATGTCATAGAAATTTCATACATTCCTCGTGACATTCCACAGAAATGTACTTATGATGGGAAAGTACGAAAAAAAGGCTGTTTGATTTCACTTTAATATGGATAATTTAGTTTTGGGAGCTGGATATTAGTAAAAAAGGTGAGCGAATTAGTTGATAACATCATACTCTACTTCCCCTCCCCCCATACTCCAGTTGCTCAAATTGCATGAGCTTGAGACCGAGCTGTGTCTTAAGTCTTAGATGAATACCACAGCTGCGCAGAAAAATTGCCAGGATGAGCTCAAGACAGCCAAATGTGAGACTCTGCAACTGTGGAAGGATGTCATCTCAAGATTTAGCTTAAGCTTGAGATGCAGATTAGAAAAGATGAGGCCTGATAATCAAGCCAAGACATTTAAAACGAATTAAAAGTCGAATTTTAGAGCTGACAAAAAACATCCCCCCTTCAAAAATAGGAAAATAGTATGCACTCAGACTTGAAAATTCGTTCAAAAATGTTATTTTACTAAAATTAATACTTTTTTCTGCTAAAATACTTCAAAGACAATACAGATAATAACCTGTTTTATTCACCAAAGACATTTAAAACGAATTAAAAGTCGAATTTTAGAGCTGACAAAAAACATCCCCCTCCCCTTCCTTCAATTATGGGAAAATAGCGTGCATTTATATTGGAAATGCATTAAAAAATGCTTGTTAATCGTAAAATGTTTCTAGAGAAATAAAGAAAAAAACATTTGTTTGTTTCACATATAGAATTCGTCCTATTAACAGAAAATTCAAGCTTACAACGCAAATTTCAAGTATAGTTTTTAACTTTTTTGATGTGTTAAAAATGGTACGAGCACATTCTCCCGATTTCCAAGAATGCTGGACATCCTGCTAGTCCTTTTTCTTTGATTTTGCTTATAAGGATTAGGCAAGATTATCTTGTATGGGTAGTTTTCAAAGCAGGAACGTTTTAACGGCAAGAACAAATTTCATGACTATAAATTAATAATTACGTTGTTTCCGTTTGAAATTTTAGCGCCAAGCGAACTGACTGGTGCAACGAACTTAATGGGATTCTATGGATTGGAACATTCGTACAACAAGGTCAGCGGGAAAAAGGTAAAGGATCAGCTGAGCGCGTTTTTACCGATGTTGCCCGGAATGATCGACACCCCCGGTTATCAGGATAACAGGTACTCGTCGCAACAACCTTTAATTAACACACCCCTTCCCCGTCAAATCTCACGATTCGTGCATTTTTATCATCCACAGTTCTCTGCGTTCCCTCATCGAAAAACCTCCGATCGGCGGCAAGGAGCTGATGCAGCTTTCTAATGCTCAATTGACGGGCTTCAGGCTGCATCCTGGACCGGTAAATTATTTTATAAATCCAGACTTTAGAACATTAAAAAAATACGAAACAATTGATACAATTATTGTATTTGAGTAATCCTTATTTTTAATGGAAAAGGGAACACGTACATTTTGCCTCGTAAAACGTAAAGCGAACGTTTGTTTTTTGTGGACTGAAGGCTGCCAAAATGGTTCGTACCTTAAATGACCGTGTTTTTCCGGGTTTTTTTTCCAGCTGCCCGAACAGTACCGCTTAATGAGCCAGCAGCCGCAGAAGCGGAAACACAAACACAAAAAGAGCAAGCACAAGTCGGGCGAAACGCCTTCGCAGGAATCGCAGCCAGGTACGGAACTCTCGGCTCTTTTCGTACGCGTTTCGATCTGGAAAAGTTGTCTCTTTTTTAACCGTGCGTTCGTACGTTTGCAGATGTCAACCAGGAAACTCACGAAAAGAAACACAAGAAGCAGAAGCGCCACGAGGACGAGAAGGAGCGGAAGAAGAAAAAGAAAGAGAAGAAGAAGAAAAAGGTAAGGCTCGGCATCGCCCGAGACGACCAGGAGGCCCACGCCAACATCACCAAGATGATGAGCTCCGTGAACTGCGGCGGAGGAGGAGGAGGTGCTAACGCCGGTGGTGGCGGCGGCGGCCCGGGAAACTGATCTTGGCCACGGATATATCAACTCTGGGACTGATCGAAACGGCGAGCGCGACGGCATTCAAAAGGTACCGAACTTGTTGTACGTGGAATTCCAAACGGACTTTTATCAACCCGTTTTATTTATAACGCCAAACTCGGGTGGGTTTCGTCGGCGGTGGAAACCCGCGTCGCGGTCTTAATCGACCGTTTGCGCCGTCGGTAGTGGACGAAGACGGATTCGCGGAGAAGTACGTTGTATAGACATTTTTAAATTCGTACGTATGCCCTCGTTATTACGAGAGAGAAAAACCAACTCGTGATCTCGGAGTAATAAGCCTCGTTTAATTTTAGTTTACCTGCAAAGTGTTTGTTTCCCCCTCACCCCACAAATCTAAAATTCATACAAAAGTTTACAATTCCCCTGACCCCGCTTACTTTTTTTTTAAATAAAAAAAACCAATCTAAAATCTCTAAAAATTACACATTTGAACAACACGGCAATTTGTTTCTTTCGCGGCTTTTATTAAATTTGTTCGCGATTTTTGTTATAAAAAATAAATTAACAATGAAAAATTACTTGAATTTACAAAGTGGAAGCAGCGACATTTCGAAATATGAAGGAGATGTCTTTTTTTGCATCGATCAAACAACTTTCCTAAAAAACGTTAAGACAAAATTAAAAATAATAGCGGGGATTGAAATGTGTGGGTAAGTTCGTTCTTACTCGTAAATCTTCCGAAATGGATTCTTGGCCAATGTGTTCCCAGGACATCAGTTCGTCCATCGACAAATGCTGCGGGAAAAACGGTTAAACGCCGGGAAAAGTAAGGTCGTGGTGCGAATGTCTTTTCACCGACTTACTTTGGGTTTGCTCCACTTTTTGGTAATGGTGAGCTGGCACGCTCGGGTGGGAGAGCCGTCGGTCGCAACCTCCGTACGTCCGCTTAACTTGCCCGTTGCGTCGCAGTCGCACTCCAGCAAATCGTGAGTGTTGCACGAGGTGTCCGTGTTAAGCGTGAACAAGTCCTGACAAATTCCCTTTCATTAGTTTTTTAGGTCGAAACTAACCCGTTCCTCGTTTGTTTTTTAAATTCGAGCAGTCGCTTGCCTTAAGTTCTTCCGGCGTGAACTGCATTTTTCCGTTTTCCTTGGAGTCGACGAGGGAGCCGCTCAAGCCGTGCTTGGTGATCTGGCGCTGGTAAATTTTCTCCTCGATCGTGCCCTGAGAAGAAGGAAAACGGGATGAATGAAGCGTCGAGATCTGCCGGCCGAAGTCGGGCGGAGGGACTCACGGTGGTCAGGAAGCGGTAGATGTGGACCCGTTTCTTCTGGCCGTCCCTCCAGACGCGGCTCATGGCCTGAGAGTCGTTGGCCGGGTTCCAGTCGACGTCCAGCAGCACGATCCGAGAGGCTCCGGTCAGATTCAGTCCCACGCCGCCGGCCTTCAAGCTCAAAAGAAAGACGACTGCCAAAAAGAACGAAGATGAGAGAATAGCGTGAATGATGTTGAAACTGTCAGAGATCTTGACTTACAGTCGTTGGATGTTGTCATGTTGAATCGGTCCACCAGTGCCTGTCTTTGGACGGAGGGCGTCGAACCGTCCAAGCGCAGGAAGGACAAGCCGGCGTTCCTGCAGACAACGGCCAGCAGGTCCAGCGTGGCCGTGTACGGCGACACCAGGACGACGCGCTCCGACCTGCTCTTCAGGCCGTCCAGGAGCGATGCCAGAACCCGGAGCTTGCCGGAGAACTCCGGATCCGAAGACCTTTCCGCAAAGTCCCGGGGGAACTCCTGGTCGAGGCCGAAGAAGAGGGAATCGGCGTCTGCGTCTGCTGCCGAAGCGCGGATGTGAGCCGGGTGGCTGCACAGCTTCTTCAGGGCGGTGATGCAGCGCAGGTAGCGGCTGCCGTCCACGCCGGTCAAGCAGGAACGGACGCCGCTGGACGAGACGAGGCGCTCGTAGAGGGTCAGCTGCAGCGCCGTCGGTTTGCAGAAGACGACGTACTCCACTTCAAAACAAAAAGGTGAGAAATATGTTGAATTGATGCAACAACAAAAAAACCCGGATGTGCTTTTCAGAGATTTCTAAAAAACCTTTGGGTGGCAGGTATTCGTTGATGACATCTTGAGTGCGCCTGAGGATGAAGAGCCCGGTGACGTGGGCGAGCTCGGAAGCCCGTGTTTGACCCAGCCTGACATCGCCGGATGTGGCGGTGGGCAGCCGCGATGCCAGAATGGGGTCCTCGTACAGCTTGCGGAAAGATGTCGCGGACCCTGCGAGAAAAAGAGGATCTGTCACGGACTGCGGAGAGGCTCGGGAACCGATAGAGAGAGGACTTGCCCAAGGTGCCGGGATTGCAGAAGTCGACGAGAGCGTAGAACTCCTGCAGGTCGTTCTGAATGGGAGTGCCGGTCAGCACGATGCGCCGCTCGATGGGCAGGCCGGACATGAACTGCGGACGAGAGGAACCAACGCATCAACTACCGACTTTCATCGACCGTTAGTCAGTAGAGTAAGAAAACGACTACGGACCGAGGCGGTCTTGGTGGCTGCGTTCTTCAGTCGGTGTCCCTCGTCACAGACTACCAGGTCGAAGGTCACTTTCTCCAGTGTCTCCTGCTGCCGAACCGCCAGTTCGTAGGATGTGATGAGAACGGGCTGCACCGGGGCCTTCGCGTACTCCTGAAAAAAATATTTCGGACAAGAAATTGCTACTAAACCGCAACATCTCCTGGCTCGTGGACTCAAAAAACCCGGTTTCCTACTTCGATCTTATCGCTCTGATCGGCGGTGAACACGTTGATCCGCTCGCGGCCGAGCCAAGAGTTGAACTCTTTGGACCAGTTCTGAAACGATTGCTTTTGTAATTTAGATGTCGGGTTTTTCTCGAGCTCTCGGGAAAAGAGGAAATCTCGGCTGAAACTCGCCTTCGTCAGGCTGCTGGGGGTGACGATCAAAACCCGCTTCAGGACCGGGACTCCGCCGTACGGACCTTGCTTCAGCAACGTCCTGCGAGATGGAAAAGACGGAGATTATTTCACTGACTTCCTGACATCTGAAAAATGGGGAGCGGCTTACCAGATCAAGGCGATGCACTGCAAGGTCTTTCCGAGCCCCATGTCGTCTCTGGAACGAGGACAAAACTCGAGTTAAGCGAGACAAGATTTCGGCAAGTATTTCAAAATGTCGACGGCTTACGCCAATATTGCTCCACGGCCTTTGATCCCGCGCATCTTCATGATACACTCGTACAGGAAGACGACACCTTGTTTCTGGTGCGGCCTCAGTTTCCTGGAGAGCACCGGATCAACAACCACGTCGACTACCGCTCGCTTGGCCGCGTTGAACTGCCATTGGTGTCTGGGGTCCGGTCGCGGCAAAACCAAGGCGTCCGGTTTCGTGGGATCGAACCTCGGCTCGATCGTCTGCTGCCGTTTCGGATGGTTCTGAGGGAAAATCGGAAAACCGGCATCCGTGAAATTTGGAGATCCGAGCAGGCGACGCCAGCAATTCGATAAATAGAGACAACGACGTATTTGCGGTTTTTAATTTTTTTTTTCATCATGGTTTTTGGAGTCAACTCACTTGGACCGTTGCGTCCATGAGCGGACTTCGAAACTGGATCGCCGGACTTTGTGTTTCCGGATCTGAAACTCGAGAGGAAACGAAGCGGCTGCTCTAAATTTCAGTTTTTACGGAGTTTTTGCCGTTATGAAGCAACATGTCTACCGTGGACGTCGGTCGGTTGGCAAGCGTCGGACTGGAAGCAGCGGCCGGAGTCGTAATCCTCCGCCGAGATTGTCCCCATCACCTGCAAGAAGAATTAATTCAATTTTCGCACCCCAATTCAATTTAGTCCCCTAAGTCAGTGGGGACTTAGTCATCGTTGTTAGATTGAATTTTTACTAAATCGGGAGAATCGCCAGGTCGGCTATTCCAGCGTCTAATCGCACGCAAAAAATGACCGATAGTAAGCGTCCGTCTTGGGGCACGAGGCTCGGTCAAAGGATTCGAGTGATTATGTCTACTCCTAGAGTGCTCTTTAGCCGTTAAAATATTTGAATTACGAGAAAGATTGAAAAGTTTGAATAACCCCGTAGATAACTTTTCGCATCTGGACTTCAACGTGTCCCGATTTAGGGAGTGGAGCATTTCTGTCACACTCGCGGAATGTCGATAACTGCCCTTAACAAATCTGGCCACCCTACGCCGAACCATCTTTATATCCCGAATATGAACCATCCTGCGAGGGTTCCGAACGGGAGCGCAATATTCCAACGTAGGGCGAACCGGAGTTGCGTAGACAGTTTCTGCACATTCTCGAAATAACGCGTTGAACGAATCTAAGGCGTTGGTAACAATTTTTGTGAAATGGCGATTCCGAGAAAGGTTTTCGGTAATATCAACTCCCAAATACTTGACAGAATCTCCTAATTCTGCGAATCGCGGCTCACCTCGACTTCCTTTCCGCCGATGACGAGCTGGGAGCCGTCTTCCAGCCCTTCGAGTTGTCCTTTCTTGTACATGGACCCGGTGCCGATTCTGCCAACGGATAAACACGAGGTTGTTTTTTTATATACTCCAATTCTGTAAAAAGTAAAGTTTCATAACGGGAGTCGGAAGTTACGTTTTTCCATCCATGTCCTTCAAGACGGTGGTAGATTTCTTGACGATCAAGACGGCTGCAAGAACGTGAGAGAAGTTTTACGTTACGCGTTTTACGGATCGAGAAATGGAGATGATGCGAGTGTGATTTTTTTCTCTATCGTGATATTGGTGAATATTGGGGTTTAAAAATCATAAAAAATAAGAAGTCTCAAGTATGGTAGAAAGAATGGTATGTTGTGCGGTGAGACAGTGCACCACAACCACCACACCTCATCGGTGGACATAAAGATGTACGTACCATCGCCTTCCCATTTTTTGTGCTACAAATTGGGAAAAAAAACCTGCGTTAGTGACTACGGAACGGAAGACAGGACTCCGGCAATTCACGATCCGACTTCATTTACCTTGCGTGTCGATAGTTTTCCCCAGACGACGCTGAAGTACCTGCAAGATGTCGCTTCCGGTGCTGGACCACCACCACCACGGTCCGTGGAAACTTTAGGAGGATCCGGTCGATGGTTTCCGTGGCATGGCAAGGAGGATGAGGAGGGTGCCGCATCCACCGTGGCAACGGCTTCTGCATTTTCTATGAGCCGCAGCACGTCCAAAGCGCTTCTTTTTGGCAATGGTTGCCGCTCTACGTTGAAAACCTATTTTTGGGACAGAGTGTATTTTAGTTAGATTTTTGGGACAGAGTGTATTTTGTAGGAAGATTTTTGGGACAGGGTGTATTTTGTATTTAGATTTTTGGGATACCCTGTAATTTAGTTTTGGATTTTGTTTTCCCCAATTTATAAGAAACTGTAATTGTGTGGATTAGAAATGGTGTTTTGTAAGTTTTTATTTTATAAATTGAGTAGTTTTTAAAAGATTTTTATGCATTTTTAACGGTTTTAAGATTTGAACAAATCAAGATTGTACGGAGTCTTGAGAAGGACCCAGGATCATCATATTTTCTGTTTTTATATACCTAAATACTCAGATTTTTAATTGTTTACGCCGTAAAAATTATAAGATTTATCCTTAAGACACGTATATCATATATAATCTTTAAAAATAGCTTTTTTGAGAGGTAAATAAACAAAAACACTTCACTTTTTGGATACCCTCGAGGCCTTCACGAGCCTCGGTACAATTTCGATGTTTTGAAAAGTTCGGTCAGCGGTGTGTCGACACGTTGTGGTCAGCGTTTATGATACAATCTGAGATAACCGTATGTATTTGTGAGAAAAAGTAGATGTATTGCGTGATTTGTGTCACACTATCAATTATGGGACAACCTGTATAATCTGATGATTTTCGTGGCACGCGGTACGAACATTACAGTGGTGACACCAAAACCAAATCTGGGTCAGAAAGAATTTAAAATTGTCTTTAGAAACAAGTTGACATTTTCTGTAATATCTGGGAATTGAGTGAACTAGTTTTAAGTTGATTTCTGTTATTTTAGTAAGGGATTTTATCGATTTTACCTTCTCTGGAACTGTTGTTTTTCGTTCGGTAGTGACTTGAATTTGTTCACGATTTCCCACATTTTCAAGCGATGATTTTGTAAATGGAGGGCAAAAACGGCCTCGTTTAGCGCTGTTTTCCAAGCGACTAGGAGCCGATGATCGCCGCATTTTATTCGTTTTTTATAACATTTTAAAATGCCAAAATAATTTTTTGGAACTAGCTTATTGGTTTCGCGGGCTTTTTTTTCACATCGACCCTCCAGCGCCATCTAGTGGCGTTCTAATGTCGCGTTTTTTAAACTTGTTTGCCTGTTAACTGTCGTTTATGATATATAAGTATTTCTAACTCGTTTTATAAGAAATGTATGCTTTATCTCTTTATATTTTTTTAAATCTACAAAGCACGATTATCGATGTAATCCTTAAATTCAAAAATACACGTTTTTTTAAAGCGGTGCATTCTGGGTAGAATGGGCTGTGACGCCAATGCTTTAGACAAATTCCGAAATAAATCCCTACCTTAAATCGTTCAACGTTATATTAACTATCAAATTAATTACTAACATTTTTTAAGTAACCGACTTGAAGTTATTTAAATGACGATGTGTTTTATTTTTAAAATAAACCATATCTTGATGTTGATTGCGATACGGTAGGAAATGTCGCATTATGTAAATGACTAGGGAGTTTTTGTTTTAATTTAGCATTGCATTCTGGGAATCGAAAATAATTTGTTCGATTTTTTTCTACAGCCGCCATTTCTAAGTGAGGATTTCAAACGTGTCTAATAATCAAAGTGAGATTTCTGGCATTTTATTAAATATTAAGCGTAATTTCTACATGAAAGTTAACTAGGATTGTTATTTCTCCGATTAAGTCCGTGTACATTCGGTTGTCGTTTCTTGTAGACTGTGGGAAGTAGTGAAATCATAAGGTAAGCCTATAGTGAGATTTTCACTTGCTATTTGCCGATGTAAATACCGACCATATATTTTAAATTTTACTAAACTATATTTAAAGCTGCCATCAACATCAACACCGTGCTTGTGCCAGGGGCGATAACAACGGAAAGTCATCTCACGTTGGAATCCATGAGTCTGAGTCCATGGAGGGATTTTATTGGTAAGTTTATCACACTTATTCGCCATATGGTAGTTAGGGGGTCGTACCCAATTTCAGGAGATTGCTCCCCTAAGTGAGTAGCGACTTAGATATCATTGTTATTAAAAATTGAATTTTTACTAAATCATGAGAATCGCTAAGTAGACTATTCAATCGTCTAATGGCATGCAAAAAAAGGACTGATAGTAAGCATCCATCTTGGCACAAAGCTCGGTCAACGGATTTGAGTGATTATGTTTATTAGAGTGCTTGTTACGCGTTAAGATATTTGAATTAAGAGAAAGATTAAAACGTTTGAATAACCCCGTAAATAACGTTTCGCATGTGGACTTCAACGTGTCCCAATTTAGGGAGTGGAGCATTTCTGTCACACTCGCGGAATGCCGATAACTGCCCTTAACACATCTGGCTGCCCTACGCCGGACCATCTCTATATCCTGAATATGAACCATCCTGCGAGGGTTCCAAACAGGAGCGCAATATTCCAACATGCGGCGAACCGGAGTTGCGTAGACAGTTTCCGCTACCTTTTCCGCACATTCTCGAAATAACGCGTTGAACGAATCTAAACCGTTGGTAACAATTTTTGTGAAATGGTGATTCCGAGAAAGGTTTTTGGTAATATAAACTCCCAAATGCTTGACAGTATCCACGACAGCGAGTCAAACACCATCCAGAAAGTACTCGGGTCGGCGAGTTTTCAGTTTACGAGAGAAACGCACCACCACGCATTTCCCCTAATTTAATTTTAACTGCCATTCATCGCACCAGGAAGCCGGCACGACGAAATCGCTCCTCAGTTTGGACGAGAAACTTCTCGTAATATACATTGGAATCATCCGCAAAAAGTTTTGAATTACTAGACAGCGACTTTGGAAAGTCTTTTATGAATAAGAGGAAAATTAAGGGGCCGAGGACGCTGCCTCGGGTACACCAGAAGTTACGTCTGTCCAGCTTGATTCAGCTCCATTAATTACAACCCTTTGCTTCCTTCCTGTTAGAAATGTGGATATCCATGAAATTGTAAGGGGATTGATCCCGTGTAATTTGAACTTCGGATATCATGAATAAATAGGGCCAGCCGCGTTTAGCAAGATCTTCCTTTTTTGAATCTCTTCCCGATTAAGGTGATCCATGACCCTCGAACAAATAATATGTTTAACTAATTTCACGGCAGGTTGCGGATCGAAATAATGAGCAATCGAGTCTTGTTTTTTTATAATTCAACTTTGTTATTTTATGATGGCACTTCGTTGTCCTACTTTACACATCAAATTACAAGCTCGCGTCTTAAAAATCATATTATCACGGGACTATGTACAGGAATTAAAGCGTTTTTGGGGTTTGGAAAACTACAACGGGGAAACTGAGAGATTTACAATAAATATATTACAGAAAAAGGAAAAAAACGCAACAAAAAAATAAACATCCGAATATGTTAACGACGGCGATATATAACTCGAAAAATCTCTCCCGATATATAATCGATACGTTTTTCTTGTTTTATTTATACTGAATTCACGTAAATTTAAAAATTTCCCAGTTTTAAGTTTTTGAGAAGAGAAAAAAACAGATGCGAAAGTATTTTGCATATTTTTTGAACTAATATTTACAAGTTGGACAAGTTTTTTTTTTTTTTTGCAAAGTGTATCATCGATGTCAGGAGCTACTTTCAGAGTTTTTATATTGGGATTTTTATGGCAAATTTAAGAAATTTTGCCGGACGTTTCGAGTCGAGACACTTGTCTATTGCACAAAAATCGACTTTACCCCGCAAAACAAGCCGTACGTTTTGAAAATGTGGCCATCGTCTCGGGGCCGTCTAATGCAATGGCGTAGATGTGACCGCGTTCCATCGTGAGACAGGACTTCTAAGATGGGTGGACCTAAGTAGGTGGGTGTACTGGAACCTCGCGTCCTTCCCCGTAGGATCTCTCGATAAGGCCACCTTGACCCGCACGAGGTGGACGGGTCAAGTTTATTGAAACAAAATCAAAATGTTCCTGAAAATGTGTGAGGATGATGAGGTGCTCGAGGTCATGGTGAAGCGAGCTACAAGCGGAGTCTTCTTGCATTTTTATCGACGCAGACCTTTTCGAAAGCGCACCACGTCCGAAGCAAAATTTGGCAAAAATGGAATAGGTCAGCCGTATACGTTGAAAGGTGGAGCGTGACCTCGGTAGCTTCTGGAATTTGATGGACAAAAGATGGCGACTAACGTTCGAGAAGGCCGTGTCCGAAACCGAACGATGACCGAAACTACAATTGTCGAGAAGCCGGTAGTTTGTAAACTGGCGACGGCTCGCAGAAATCCAGAAGACGCACGTTCGACAGATCTGGATGTCGGCAATTGGTAAAACTGTAATTCGCACACATCGTCCAACTGTTAGACATCGGTAAAAACATTCGCTCGTTCTCTGTTTCCAAAAATGCTGTCTTCGAGAATGTCAGCTTTCGCTAGTTTAGCCGTTGCGCTACCTCGCATGACGTGACGTTTGCGAAAGCGGCCCGCTTCCTTCAGAAATTTAAGCTGCATCGACTGACGGTCGGAACATTTTTCCATCGCTAACGACGGTATTGCGACAACTACGACAAAATCTGGACAATCGTATACTGATTCGGCGCAGATCACGGAATGGGGACGGGCGAACAACTTTTTATCAAATTTTCTTAAGAAAACAACAGCTGGATACGTGTATGTATAACGCGTGTATAAATTACATCCGAATATATAAGCAACGATGCAAACTTGTTCGGTCGAAAGAGGAAAACGCGGGTCTCGCGACCCGATCCGAAAAGGCAAAACGTAAAATGTGTGGGCGGGGGAGGGACGGCGAACTAATATTTACAACGGGGGAAATGGGTTTGGCCTATTCGTTCGTATATATATATAAAGTGTGTGTTGAAGGAGGAAAAACGACGGTGAGGAGAAAAGCGAGGATCATTGAAGGCAGCACAACTTCCTGAAGTCCGACTCGATCTCGTCGTCGATGTCCCGCGTGTCGGGCAACTTGCCGCTCACGTTCGGCAGGTAGCGGCCGTAGTCGATGCTCTGACGTTCGTAGAACAACATGTACGAGGAATCCGCGTCGATCTGATCCGTGTTCACCTCCTGCGCAACGAGAGAAGAAAGGGTTAGGCTAAGCACACGCTCAAGTGATGTCGATGATAGAGTGGGGGGGGGAAGGGCCTCGCACGTACGGCTTTTTACCTTGCAACTGCTGTCGTTGTAGCAGTACCAACGGTTGTTGGCATTGCAGGCGTAGCACACGTAATGTCCGCCGCCGAGGATCCCAGAGTGGCACTGAAACAAAAAAAAAGTTACAACCGGGTTTTAATATTCGCGGCTCTGCGTAAATATCCGAATCGCGGACACGACGCCAGGATTCTCACTCACAGAAATGGCGTACAAGTGGTACTTGAGATCGAACGGGTCGTATCCCTCCTGAACGCGGTGCTGGTGAAAGTCCTGAGGCACATCGGCGGAAGGCGACGAACTTCGGGTAGATTTGATGTCCGAGGTGATGACCGTGTCCGAGCCGGTCTCCGGAGAGGCCGGCGTCGTGCCCAATCCGTTGAACAGCGTCGCGGGCGGCGAGGAGGGGTTCGCCGTTAAGTCCGTTTTCCCGCCGTCCGGCGAGGGCGTGGCGAACTGCTCCTCGCCCCGCGAGTCGTTCGTGGTCGGCGTGGTGGCCTGCGAGTTCACTCCGCTGCTACTGCTGCTGTTGCTGCTATTGCTGGACGCGTACTCCAGATCCGCCCAGCTGTTGTCCCGTGTCAGGCCCTTGTGCTTGTAGACGGCGCGCCGCGGTATCGTGGCCAGGTAGTTGGTGGGGTCGAAATCCTCGTACGGAAACTTTACTATTTTCTGAGATTTCACCCAGTGGCCGTTGACGAACTGGAACCTCTTGAGATGAACGATCTGCAACGTTGCGGATACACGGTTAAACCTTTTGAATCGAAGCATTCGAAAGAGACGGGATTTTGCGAGACTCACGAGAACGGGCGGCAACCTCCAAATCTGCAGTTTCTTGGAGGCCAGCTGGTGTTGCTTGCACTTGCAGCAGTAGTACTTCTCGTCTTCGCCGAGCTCCTCCTCCTTGGTGAACGCTCGCAAGCAGCTGTCCAGGTCGATCGGATCCGTCTGCAGCCGCCTCGTTCGCTCCACGCTCTCGTGATCGACGGTGATCTGAAAATGTGCGGCAAGGTTTAGCAAAGCGGATTCGTAAGACGTTCAAGACGGTTTCCGCGGCGTACCCTTTCTTGCGACGCCTGGTATCGAAGATGCAGTGCGGTCGGATCCCAGTCGATGGCGATGAACTTTGAGGCGAAGTTGAAGTTGGTGTCGTTGCACTCGATCTTGCAGCCACGGCAGAACCTGTACCATGGGCACCAGGCACAGACCAGGCCATCTTTTTGGACAGCTTTGAGGATGAATGGATACTCGTAGCCTAAACTATCGTCACTGTAAAAAGCGAGAGGATGAGAAGGATGGACACGGCTGCACGTTCGTTTAACCGCAGGACACCGGACTCACCAATCTTGAGCGTGGTTGGGCACGTTTGTGTCGGTCGGAGGCAAAGGCGAGACCAGGTGGGCCACCTGCGCCCACGTGGCCTGGTACAAGTCTTGGTGGCTGGTCATCTCGGAGCAGGGCAGCACCAAAGGCAGGCCGAACACGCTGGGCCTCGTCTTCTGGGACGACAAGAAGTACACGTCTTGGCGTATCTGAAGAGAGCGAAAGAGAAATTAGAAGCCGATCCGAAGAGCGCTTTTAAAACTTATTTCCGGCACCTACCATCTTACGATGGGACGCGATCACGAACCCGCAAAAGGGTTCGGCCGGCTCGCCCTGAGAGGTCGTGCTCAAGAAGCTAGAGGACATGGCCGAGCTGCCGTTGCTGCTCGAGCTCATGTTGCTGGGATTCCGACAGTGCTTCGAGCAGCTGGAATGCACTTCGGCCAGGGTACAGTGGCCGCTGTCGTCCGTGTTCTGGAAGAGAAAAGACGAGAGCGGGTCAGTCGAGCGTAAGTTTATCGGCGAATGAAAGGAGAAAAGCCGAGATCGTCGACCTGAGAAGAATCTTCGTTGACCGCCAGATCGTTGTCCGTCGACTGCTTGTCCATGCCCTCGTGGCACTCTCCGTTTCTGACCTCGTGGTTGGATGCCTCGTTGAGCCCTCCGTTCCGATTGCTCATGCGGGCCAATATGCCGCCGCGGTCCATGCGCTGTATCTGCGTCAGCGTCTGAGGCTCCTGCTGCTGCTTGGCCGCCCGAGCATCCTCGTAAGCGGCAGAATGACACAGGCAGGGAATCTCGTAGGCGAAGAGCAGGCTGTTCATGTTTGTCCGCACGCGGTGCTCGTCCGAAGGAATAGTCTGTGCCGGAGAGAGAAAGTAAAAGTTGTTGTCAAAGGTCTCTGGGGAGGAACCCTCTAAAAGCGGTGACCGCTCACTTTGATCATGGAAGCGATGACTTCCGCCAGCATGAGTTGGTCCGCCGGAATGTCGCACAGCTCGCTCAGTTGCTGCTTGATGGCGTGGTACTTCTCTTCGGCATTGAGACGCAGGCCATACTTGACCGGAATGGCTCCGTCCAGCCGTATAACTACGACGGAGAACAAAAATTAGACGGGGGGAAACTTTTCAAGCAGCTTCTACCGTAGTTTTTGTTCGCTCCAGTCGATAAATCGTGGGATCTCGGGTCTTACCGATCACTTCCAGGTGGACGCAGCTCTCCATCGGCAAAGGCAGCGAAAGGTAGTTGAACGGGTCGAAGCGGACGCTCTCGTGGCTGCACACTTTGCACCGCACTCTGGATTTCAGCTGGCCGTGGAAAAGATCCACGATGATGGACTTGTTGCGCAGAATGTGGTTTTCCCACGCCTGTAAACAATTAAGGAATCGATGACAAAAAGCCGAGATCTTAAAACGACGCCGCTGACGAGGACACTTACCTCCTGAGCAACTATGACATCCGACCGGCCGTCGCTATCCTTCAGCTCGACGTAAGGCTTGTCGTGAACTCTACGGGGGGTAAAATCGAGTTAAGAGGATTAAAAGATGCGCACGACGGGCGGCATACAACCCGAGTTGCGCTCGTACCTGTTCAAGTCTTCGTGAAGGCCATCGAGTAAAAAGGCGAGTAATTCCTGAGAATCGTGTTGCTGAAATCCGTTGAATCTCGGAGCGTATTTTCCTATCGTCCACTGAAATCGCCCAAATAGAAAATGTCCGTTGGAATAGCTATTAAAACTCTTTTTCTCTCGGCAGCTGTCGTTTTGTACTCACCCTAAGCTTGAGCGGCGCTATCGTTTTCGACGTTCCCGACCACAGGTCCTGGATGAGATCCCCGTAGCGCTTGGCGATGATGCCCTTCATTCCGAGCGGGTTGTTCCTGTCGGTGAGCGAGAAGAGGCAAGATAAGTTATTCGGTTATTGACGACCCGAGGACACGTTAAAAATACGTTACCTGTTCAACTCGTAAAGATGCATATTGTTGATGAAATATTGCGTCAGGGGACGGGTGTTGCTGACACACTGCAGGGCGGCGTTCATGAAACACGTGTTGCCGAGGTTGTTGAGGCCGGTGGCGCCCTTTTCGGAGGGAACTAACGAAAGGAGAAACGGTTATAACCGGATCGTACGGCACCGGAACGACGAGGAGGAACGAGCGGCTAACCTTGTTTTTTCCTGTCCAAGCGTCCGCTACGATTGGCCAGTAAAGACATTTCTTCCGGCCACGTCTGATCCTTGTTTCGAACTGCATCGAGAAACAAATCAAAAATCTAGTAACACGACGCGGGTTTTCTACGGATCTCTCTCGATTTGAGCCTACCTTCGATGAGGATCTGATCGTTGTCGTCTATCCGAAGCTGTTCCAACGTCATGCCTTCGTCTTCCAGGAGAGTCATGTTATTCTAGATTTAAAAGACGCGGAGGGAGGAAGAAAAAAAAATGGTACGGACGTTAACGAAAGAAAGTTCGATTGTCGAACGAAATTATACCTCTTCCGAGTGTAATAGGAAAGAAAGCCAGAAGTTTTCGACAACTCTTTTAAACTAAGGCGAGTTTTACGGTTTGGTCTGCGTAAAATTACAAACTACTTAAGCCAGCGGAGAATTAGGCGACTAGAGACAGCGCTAAGCGGTACTACAACTGCTGCGGGGAACGTACTGCCCTCCGGCTTCGCTTTTTTCTCTCTCTCGATTAATTTGAATAGTGTACCTCGAAGTGTGTCGTGAAAAAGTCTCGAAAACCTCCAGCCTTAAATGATTTGGCTCGTACTTCGTCCTTATAATGCCACAAGTGAATGTCCTCCGACCGGATCCTCAGCCTCATGCTCAGGAAGTCGACCACCTGCTTCAACGTCGCCAAGCGGCTGAAGGAGGCCAGGTACGCGAGGTATCGCCGCGGGATTGCCGGAGCCGCCGTCGGGTAGCCGTACGTCGGAGCGCCTGCAGGAAAAAAATGGGTCGAACGAAATGTGAACGCTGGCGAGTTTTATTCCGAACTGGACAAAGATTTAACGGGCAAATTTCATCAATCTAAAGCGTAGACTGTCGAGAATCATCCTAAATTTGTCCGTTTAAGGTTTCAAACCGAGGATTAAGAAATTCTAAAGATATCCGTCTACCGATAAAGTCCATCGTCGAAAATACTAACCATATCCGCCAACAACCCCGGACCAAGTGTTCGGAGTGGCCCTGACGTTGGGGATTTGGTGGCGCAGCAGGCGGATGCAGAGCGGGTAGAGCTCCAGCTCGGGATTTCGACCGCCGCTGGGGAGGATGACCTGTCGGGGCAACGCCGGACTTCCTCCGTACCACTGGGATAGCGCCTTCCACACGGGTTCGGGAACCAGCTCGAAATCGCGGCCACGCGTCATCATCACGTTCCTCTTCAGCTTTCCGCCTTCGCCGGTCAGTACGGTGGCCTGGAACGGAAAGAAAAACTGCCGGTCAGCTTCGGTTTGCGGTTTCGAAACCATCTCCGAGATGCCGAGAAAAGAAGAAAATAAAGAGACGAGTGCCCTTACCTTTGGAAGGTTTGTGACCACTAGGCTCGTGTTGTCGATGGCCGCGGGTCGCTGCACGGACAAATAGAATTGAGATTGACCGGACATGGGCTTCCGAAGTATCCTCGGGGAACCGTTTGGACTAGGCGTCGCACCATTTGACCTGAGACGAAAGAACAGGATGGTCGTGAGATTTTGAAAGCGATACGAGCGCGAGTCGTCGGCTTTGATAAAAGTTAATACGAGAACGCACTTGTTTATGGAGGACGTGTTGTTGGGGGTGTGACACTGAAGCAGGCCACCGTGATCGTCGGTCTCCCCGCCCGAGACGTAAGTAGAGTGCTCGACGTCGCCTCCGTTGTGCAGCGCCGCGGAATCGGCAATCGCCGCCTTCTTTTGCATCCTCTTGAGGCTGCCCGTGGCGCTGCTGCTACGGCTCAAGCTGCTCGTGTTGCTGTTGGAGACGCCGCCGTTGACGCTACCGTTGGTGTACCTGTAGTTGGGATTCTCGATGCCCATCATCGGCTAACGGACGGAAACGGAAAAGTCACACGGTTATCTTAACGACGGGGATGCGGATCCCAACTTTTTGAAATACGAATCATTTAAGACGACGTTACGAGAAATTATTGTCAATATTATGCTTGCCTTGTGATTTATGTAGTCGTGCCACGTCTTCCACCATTCCATGGACACCAAATACCACACTTGGCCCACGTGAAAGCCCCGCTTTTCTTCACGATCCAACCAATCCCTGAAAACAGAAAAAGAATTAAAAACCGGAAACAAATAAGTTTGTTGCCCGTTGTCGTCGTTACTCTACCGCACCTAATGATCGTGGCCTCGTCTTCCCTGTTAGCGGGCTTCAGTCCCAACACGATATGGCAAACCTGCATCGAAGAAAATGGTTTAAGAGATGGTCCTAAAACGACTTTAAAATAAAGTAAGATCCCCTCGGCATTACCTGGAAAAGCAGGTTTAAAAAGCTTTCCGGTAACGGATGGCTGACCGACCACACCAGGTATTCGTCGAGCGTGATTGCACCATCCTTATTGGCATCGAAATGAGTTAAAATATCTTCTAAAACGGATTTGGTATCGAACGGATTTTCCGAAACAGTTTCATCCTGAAAGCGAAATATAAAATATTGCGGGTAATCCGACAGTTTACTCCGCTAAACTCCAGAGTGCAAAACTTACGGCACGATGAAGTACGTGCGTCTCTGTCCTGACGTAGATGAGCGCTTCCACCATCTTGAGAAGCTCCGTCGGGCCGAGAGCCCCGTCTCGATCCGAGTCGAACACTTTGAAGCAAACTAGGAGAGAAAAGAGTCACGTTATCGATTTCTGCCGAGCGGCTCGTCGTGCCGAACGTTTCCAAAAAGTTTCCAACTCACATTTCTGTCGTTCGACGACTGGCCCTCGACAGCAGGCCGAGATTCCGCAGGCCATTTCCTTGAAATCGATGTGGTCGTCTCGGTTTTCGTCGAAAGCGTTGAAAAAACCTGTCAACGTAAAACGTGACACGTCGTTATGACACGAGCAAAATGCTTCCATATTTCCATAATTTATTCTGACATCATCTGGTAGAATCTCAGATGTTACAGATGTGTCTCACAATAAGGTGGCGGTAAATCGTAACTCACCTTCGCACAAGCAATGAGGAATCGGCGGACAGACGAGCGGCAAGAAAGTCTCCAAGTCAAATTTGCCGGTGCGGGAATAAGCCTTCAGCATCCAATATCGCTTTTCCAGTTCGATGATATCGGCCTCTTCCACTAAAAAAACCCGCAATCGGGAATGTGGCGTGAAAATCGGCGGTAGAAAGAACTCGCCTGGACAATGCGGCGCTGCCGAACTATTTACTTACGGTGCGTGACACCGGCCAGAGTCTGATAAAACGTCGGCATCTCCAGGTCGTTGGATAGCGAAACGGTACAAGGGTCGGAGAGCAGCCAACGGGTGAGCGAAGTGGCGTCCGGGTGCTGCAGCAGCCATTCGCTGAATTCCTCGCACGGAACTTTTTCACTCTAAAAGCGGCAAAATTAAGATTTTTAATAAAAATGTTGGCATGAAAATATCAGGGTGTCCGGTAAAATTGAATAATTTTAATTCTCATCCCTTAAAATTGTGAAGCATCTGCTTCTGAACATTTTTCAAGACTTTAAAAAAAATGGGTTTTGTTTTTTTTATGTCCTATTGATCCGATTAACGGAAATTTCTAAACACCGACAAGAAATTCCGGCGTTTAGCAAGAATTTCAATAGCAAGTCTCGGATTTTCCGATTCCCGCGGACACCCCGGATAGGACAGAATAAAAGCCACCTCGATGAAGCAGTCGGCCACCGCTTCGGGGATGTAGCCGCCCTCGCACGCCTGCACCAGTTGCACCATTTCCTGTTTGCTGACGTGGGTACCTGCTTCGTTGGAGTAGAGTCCGAAGATAACTGGAAAAGAATAAAATACTTAAGGATGCGACACAATGGGCATCGCAACGACTCGAAATTTAAAATATACGGGGGAAAAAATGTTTATGCGCCGCAATTTTTTTTTTCATAGAGGGATCGAAGGCGAAACGAAATAATTTGGCCATCGTCCAACGATCCGAGTCGACTCGTGCTCCGATCAGCGGAAAAAAAAGTCATCGATGGCATTTCGATTAATGCCGGCTCAATTAAAATTTGCATGAAATGGGCACGGGGGGATTTGGGGATTGAATGGCTCGTCGAGTTTTTCAGCGAAATGCCGGGCTCGAGCGAGGGATCGGTGCCAGCATCTACTTACACTTAATCTTCTCGTCTTTGTAGCCACGAGTCAGAAGGACGAGACCACAAAGCAAATCCTTAAATCCGATGCCTTTGAGGCTGCCTCCGCACGCTTGGAAGATGTGCTACGAGAAAAAGACAAAAGAAACGCTGGTTAGTGCTTAAACTTCGAACTCGAGGCTACGAGGCAGGATTGCAACAATCGGAGCGTCTTCTCCGGAGTTGAACGCCACCTTTAAAATATTTTAAAACGTGGGTGGGCAATCGGGGCGAGGCTCTCGTAAAACATCCGTCTTCGGAGATTCTCTGGCTTTGAGACTTCGCTATATTGCGATGTTTGTACAATCTGAGCTAATGCGTAAAAAATTACTGCAATTTACCTCTCGATTAGTTACTATTCGTTCCCGATCCGAAATTTTGGACCCCGAAATCGTTTACTATCTCATTTCGATTTTTTAATCTCTTAATCACTTTTACTATTTTTGGTAAAATCCTATTCAGTGAAACTTTCTGATAAATATTATCTGTAGATGAAATTATTTTTTACAGTATCTTTTACCTGCATTGTCAATTTATCTCGTATTTTGTACTACATAATGTCATATCGAAACCGATTAATGTCCGATTTGTTCGATCTTTTGTTATATCGTTTGTTATCGAGCCTTTCGCTGTCGTTGAATTCGTTCCCGGATGTACGATACAGTAACCGAATCTTCCGAAATGCGGCGTCCTAATTATGTCACTTAGTTTATTACGAAATCGTCGCTCGAATCCACGAACGATTTCGCCCACACGATCAAAAGGCTTTTTGGGTGTATTATAAAAAAAACGGAAGCAGTGACTGGGAAACAGGAAATTAGATAATAACGATGATGAGCATCATAATCAACACGATCACAATGGACGAATACGGTCAGAAAGTTTCGAAAGCCGCTCGGATTCGCTGAAATTTGCAACTACCGCTCTGCCATCGTTCCCCGTTCGCGAAGTCAAGGAGATTCGCCGTGAAACTTTAAATGTTTGCCGTAAATTGCCCTAAAATCGAGCTGGATTAGTGGCGAAGGAATCCATCGAGAAGAATCGCAGCTTCACGAAAACAATCTCGATTCCCCATCGTGGAATTCCTCAAATTAAGGATTCGACTTTCGATGAAGATGAGATTCGTATTTTTTTGTGAAAATAGGATTCGTTTCGAGTTGCAAACAACTCCGAAAATTACTTTGACGGAAGAAATCCTCCGCTTAAAAACATGGTGACAGTTTTGGCTCCTTGTTGTGTGTGCCGGGAGTTGAAAAACGCTGTCTGAGATTGAAAGGAATAAAAGGTTATTCTATCGTCGTTTATGTTGTTGTTGCCGAGTTTCGACATCTACGAAGATGTAAGATTATCGAAATATTACGTGAAATATATTCAGTTAGTATCTAGGGAGAGAGTGCTTTAAATTGTTGTCATTTTCAGGTATGTTAGCAAGGCTTAACCTCAGTTTGTTGCTGGCAGCCACAAAAAAAAAGCGCTTCCTCATCGTTTCGTCGCTCGTATAAATCTCGTTAAAGATTCACCGACGCCATTTTTTTTTTATTATCTATTTTATAGGACGGTGGGCCGAGGCGTTTATTACGTATAATATCGTTTAATACGAGGAGGCCGATGAGACTCTACGAGCGGCGGAGGCGGCCGTGTTTTGCCGGTCTACGAGATTGAGGTTTTTTTTATTACCGCTCTCGATGGGATCCCCGGAGATTCTTACGGGGAATCTGTGAATATTACTTTTAAAACACGTATCACGACGAACGTTGGTAAACCGACGCTGACAAATTCGTACGGCAAAGTTGTCTAGAGACCGTTGGCGTTTTTGAATCCCAGGTTTACCGAATTTCGATGATCTGGAGGGAATCTTGACCAATTGTTAGAGTATCTTGCACGCATTTCTATCATAATTTTAGAAGTTTCTTGTGATTTATGAAATTAGAAACTGTTTATGATGGGGTAAATTCCTGAGATCCTCTCGATTGACAGAATCCGGGAATTCTTCGATTTTCTTTAAAATTTCGATGCCGATCTGGAGATTTTTGATGGATTTCTGGTGAATCGTGGTGGTTTCTTGCTGTGTTTCGTCAAACTTGAGCAAACACTCAAGTCCCATATGATTATCGGGAGAACTTTGATTTACTTGTGGTTTTCCGGTGAATCTTTTAGCGAATTTCCTGAGAATCGTGGAGGTTTCTTGCGGTGTTTCGTCAAACTTTCGCGAGTGTGCGACTTGGAGAGTGAATTTGAATAAATGTGTGCTAATTCCTAAAGTAATTGTGGGTGAATTAGCATTTTTGTTACCTCTGCCAGTTTTCCCGGCATGCCATCTCCCAAGACGTCTTTGATGAAGGCTTGTTTGGTCATCAGACCGTTGATGTTGGACACCCTCTTGAAGGCGTCTCGGAGACGCTTGATCTCGGCCTCCGAAACTAAGACAATGAAAAGCGGGATTAGTAAATAAGTTCACTTTCAATGGATCGGGATTAAAATGTTACAACTACAAATGCCAATAGCGATGGATTCCAATTAATTGGGGCGCATCGAGACTGGACTATATTTGATATTGATCGATGATTAATTCATGTCCCATATAGTGGGTCGTTTAAATTAATCATCATTTGTTGATTTGGAATGGGACATTTTCAGAGCTATATGGCGGGTAGCAAATCCAAGCAGAATTTCCGACATTTCCGAGGTGATAAAATTCAAACTCAATCCCCGATTTTCTTAATTTCAAAGTTGGTAGACACGTACATTTGAAACTTTTAGAGTTACGTAAAACGAAGGAAGATTTGCAATGCTGTGCATTTATTATAATTTCACAGATGAGCAGCGAAATTTAGAAGTGACAACCTCTTTTACTTACGTCTTCACAATTGTGAATTACAAACTTTTTAGCCTCTTTAGACTTTCATCAGGTGCTCAGTTTAGTATAGAAAAAGAATAGGTTTCAAAATCTTAAACTAATATTAACTTTCACACGAGTGACACATTTATAGCAAGCACATTTTTATAGGTTTTATATTCTCGTATAAGTTCAATGTTGCGTTAGACTGAATTCATTTCTAACGTTAATCTTCATTTGCCAATGTTTTGGTATTAATTAAGGGTAACATTATTTTCTATGAAACAATGGGGTCTTAGTGGCACTTGTTGAAGAAAACATGAAACAGTTTTCGATGTTACTGATCTGAGGTACATTGTAGTTAAAAGGATCTTCGCCGAGATGTTTAGTTTTATCGTATGAAACGAACTAAGAAAAGATTAACTTTAATTAGGGTTGATGAAATTAATTAAGAACGCGTTTATTCCGTTCTGTTATCTTTTGGAATATCTGGTTTTCGAATGGTAGCGCATGAGATAACCGGAAGTCGCGTGCCACTTTCGCGTGCAAACGTTCGAATAAAAATATACTCCAAAAATAAAAAAGAACGGAATTAACGCGTTCTTATTTCATTCCATCGATGAAAATTAAAGCTAAGATAAGTGATTTTTCCCCCTCTAATTTTTTTTATAAGTTTAAAAAAAAAAAAACTAAACATCGCGGCGAAGATGTTAATAAACTGAGCACCTGATGAACATCTATCTAAACGTGTAGTACATTGTTAGTGGTACATTCCACAACAATCGATCGAGTCTGGAAATAAGAACATAGTATTTATCATTATCTATAAGTATTTTATGAACTTAAATTTGATTATTTAAAACAGTTCTTTACAGTTTTTATGCTTTTTTTCATATAAATTACAGCACGTCTATAGTGTTACACGCGGATAATTGGGCTTCTTTGAATTTTGAATTATACAGTTTGAAGAAAAAACACTGTTGATTTTGGTTGGTTAATTGAGTTAGAGGACCAAGCCCCAAAGATATACAAGGTAAAACTAATATAGGACCCTAAACATTGACGGGGATATCCCCCCACACACACAGTCGTAAAAGAAAAGGCAGGGTATGGTGTCCAGTCGCCTTGTAAGTCGGGAATTATGCTTGAATTTCCTAACAACGTCTATAAATCCTTCATAAAATTATTCAGACTGTTTGAAAAATAGTGTGGTGATTGGTCGTGGGGATATTATTAGAGGAACTATCCCTCTTTGCTTTAATTTACCTGGAACCACTCGTATAAAACCGATAAAAAGTAGAGTTGGGATTACCGACCCTGTGTGGACTCGAACCCGGGTTTCCCGATTGCCAATCGGATGGCCAATTTCGCCACTAAGCTACCAAACAATGTGATTTCAAAATTTAACATCGAATTTGACGTTTTGGAAATTTCGGTTCTGAAAAATTCCCTGGTTTTTAATTTTAAAAAAGCTACACATAATGAAAAGTGTCTCAGCTGTTTCGTAAGACGTTGGATGCTCAGGCGCAAACTGTTTAATTGGTTCATTTTTTTTTATTTTGACGCACTTTGACCTTTAAATAAGCTACTAAGTGGTTCATATATAATATTTATCTCAGATCAAATCTTTTATTGTTTTCTTTAGCATCAACATGTGTTGCTCTACTTTTGAACACACGTCTAGAGTGTTCAAATGGTGTTTTTTGTTGTTGTCGTTGAACCCTCGATATATTTTAGGGCTCATATCCGGTTATCGTCGATCGAATCGAATTAATCTCCTCCCTTATTAAATAATCGCGAACCAAAACCACGCCAAGATTGATATCGGGAGTATATTTGATTAGATTAATTCAACGGGGGGTTAAACGGACGCTAGAGGGTGCTACGATGTTTTAGGTATTTTACAACTGTCACGAAACTCAAGTATACTTCCGGTTATTAGACTAAACAACACAAATTATATTAATTTAATTTGTTTTTCTTAGGATCGAAGCGTCTTTTCTGTTGGTGCTACAGAAGTTAATATTACTGTGCGTCTTAGAATCGACAGCGTTGATGAAATACGGTATTCTTAGTATACAGAATTGGGTCTTTTTAGCCCTTCCTAGCTTGAAGCTTTGGTTACCCATTTTGGCGTCTTATAAGCCTAATTTACTCAAATTTGGCGTCGCCCATTGAGAGCCATTCATTAAAAGACGTCACCGAGAATCTTGCCCCAAAGGATGGACACGCGTGACGCGCTTTACGGATGACCCTCGTCGAACGTGACGTCAGCTCACGCGCGCACGTTCCAGGAAATCGAACGAATTTCGACACACGCGCTGACGCCACGTTCGGCGAGGGTCGATCGCGAAATACTACGAAATTTTATTTATAAATAATATTTCTATGAAAAATCAAAAGAGGTTAAGTGCTCGGTCGGTGGAAATTGCCGGTCGTATCCTTCCGTGATCTGATCAGAGCTGGTGCTCTCGTTTTCCCCCCATTTCGCAATATAATTCAAATTGATTTTAGTTATCTTTCAGAGAGAGAAAAATGCGACGTTTTGACCGCGGATTTAAAAGTTTAAACCTAGGATAAATGAAAGGAGCCAACAACGACGTGAGTATAGAAAAATCCATTTGTGGTGATTGCGAGAGTATTATTATTACTAGTCGCGTTTACGTTTAAGGTAGACGGAATTTATGAGGTAGGAAAGTCCACCCACCTTCCGTAATCGAAAGTGAATTTCTAGGAAAAAAAAAAGCATAACCCTAACGCAAATGAATTATGAAAACAACGCGATACGGTGACGACGTTAATGGCGATTTTCAGTAGCTAGAGAGGGCCTTTTTTAGCGAACGAAAGGGGGGGTTAACGAGCAGGGGGCACACAGGTATGTATGATCGAGGGGGAGTGAATGGGGGGTCTTAACCTCGATGAATATCCCCCTCAACCCGGTTGTATAAGTTCGACCCGGCAGACGTTTCCCCAAAGCACCTGTTTACGATGCCGTAATCGACGTATGTGTATGAATCGAGACGGGCAAGGGCTAATATAATAATGTGGTAAAAAAAGGCGTTTTTTTGTGTTGATTTCAAGCCTACCTCTCTTGAGGGCATCCTCGTACGTTATGCAGCAGGGTTTTGAATCTTTGGCTCCCATGGCGCTGGGTTTGCTGTTCTTCTCATGTTTCCATTGAATCCGAATGGGGTGAAGAAGCGCGTTAATCCATTGAATTTGGCCTAGTGAGAACTGTGCGCGATGTATCAACTCCCTCCATGTTCAACTGATCACATGACCTGAATCGCACGCAATCGCAACATACGCGATTTAGACCTTTTCCCACGCTCGCTCCACTTTAGGCTACCCTTTCACTCCCCCCCACTCTTGCTCTCGCATTCGATGGACTCGTCCTCTTTCGTGGCCTTTAGCAGGAGCGCTGCCGGCTTAAGTCCCGGCGCTTTTGCTAGATTCCGTCGATCGTCATGGCCGCCCCCAGTGGAGACGCGGGGAATGGGAGCGGCCATGATGGTCGAGGATCGTTCGCCGCCAGATGGGGCTGGAAACGGCTAAGCGCAGTGTCGCACCTGGGTTTGTATTCGTTGAAATGGTACGGAGACTAGTGAAGGCTCATTTAAGCTTATTTTGTTTTTTTTAAAGTTTTCTAAAACACCAAATTGCCACAAAGTATCCACATTTTTTAATTTTATTGTTGTTATTTATAGTGAAAATTTATATTCTGGTTATATTCAGAGACATTTGTAATAATAATCTGCGTTAAATGCAATTTTTGGTGTTGGCTTCACGAGGCTCCGTAAAATGTGGATGCGTTGAAAAGTCCGGACTAAATTGAATCGAAGAAAAGAGAGACGTTTTAGCTGTATTTTTGCGTAAAAGTTGGTTCAATGTCCTCCGTTTTTCAAACTTCTAGTCATTCATTTCATAAATCGATTGTTTTTTAATGATTATTTTCAATTATTTTCGTTGTTTTCTGCTGAAATTGTCGTGTTGCCGGTAAGTGCTGCCCTCTGACGGCGAATGATTTCAAGATGGCGGATCACGTGAGGCACGCGCATGCGTCTGGCATCCGGCGCGCCATTACGTTTTTTGGAATAGTCTAGAATAGTTCTAGTCTTTTTTTCTCTTCAATTTTCGGCTTATTTTCGTCAAATTTCGTGTTTTGTGTCTTCAATATTTAGAAAGTTTTAGTCGCGATTGTGTAGAAAATTCAACTCCGTTTATTCTGCCGCATTTGCGATAACGAGTAAGTAGATTTTCATTCATTTTGAGTTTTTTTAAGATCAGCTGATCGTCCAAAGTAGGCCTAATTTTGAAATGTCGGAATTTTTGCCATAACCAAGTTGGGAATGATTGTAAATTTAACATAATTTGTTAATGATTATTAAGTTATTGATGATTACCTATAACTGGGAGATCACTCGTGAAATATTAGAGAAAATTATACAAATATTTGGAAATGATAGCTTTTGAGTATTACGAAATATATGGATTTTTTGGGACATTGTCTTTGGTGCACTTTATATTTTAAATAATTCATCTAATAAATAATTGTTTTCATCTTTTTTAATGCGAACTACTTGAAATACAATAACGCGTAACGAAGAAATTCTTTCGCGGCAATGGGAAGTCTGAAAAATGGGAAAAATTAATTTAAATTAAAAAACAGATCTGTGGAGAAAGTGCGAGTAAATGCTCAAAAGTGAGACTAAACTTGTATAAACTAAAACACGGATTTTTAAAAAGTTAAGCTATATCGGTGCGCTACAAGTACGCGTGCTTCGTGGACCTTAGCTATGTCCTGTCTCTAGTCTAAAGGTCCTATTAAGAAAAAAAAATTCAACATCTTTTAAGACCCTCATTTTAATCCAGGCTCATTTTGAGCCCGAGTTTTGAACACATTTCATGTTTTTATTCATTTTTTAGTATTTTATCACCTCAGCGGAGTTTCAATAGAAAAAGCGCCCGTTTTCGGCAAAAGGCAGGAACCAGGACGCAGGTTACGTGCCGATACAAAAAGTTTCAAAAAACAACGATACCGGCTACTAATGCAGTATGTTTTCGTATCCGAAAGTATAAAAAATCTAATTTAATAGATAGCAAAACTTTTGACACGAATCGAAAGTTATCGAACGAAAGCAAAATGTTCGGTACGGAACGATTCGCTACGACGCTCGAGTTAGCCGCGATCTGCTTTTTGTATCGGCACGGTTTTCGCAATCTCCACGCGAACACTCGATTAATAAATTTCCAATCGTATAAAACACTTAAAAATCACTCAAATCACTCGACTCGTTCTTCTCTTTTAGTGGAAGAAATGTTGACGCGTATTCGTATCAAAGTGCGAAACTTCCACGAGCCAAGGCCGAGCGCTCTCGACTTAGTACGAGAATCAGCGCCATCGGTGGGCGGTTTTACGGGGTTGCCGAAAGTTAAGGACCTAAGCTAAACCAACTTGCGACCACACGAGCGCCTTTTGAAGTAAAGAAAAGCATTTGAAAAAACACTGAAAAACTTCCCGCTCGTTGAATCGTACGATTCTGGCGAGCTTGAGACAGCGAAATGAGAGGCTTGCCAACTGCGGTTGGGGGTCATCTCAAGCTTGAGATGAAGCTTAGTTTTTTTTTTACCAACTGTGGTGTAGGCCTAGGTCCCCAGTAACAGCCAACTAAGCCTAGGCACTCACTAGCAACTTTTTTAAGTGCAACTAAATTTTTGGCTAGGCGCTTACTAGTGATTTTTTCCACTTTTGGTCGCCTAAAACCTGTTTCCAAACAGGTTTTCGGTAATAGAATCACCCAAAAATAAAACCGGTTTCAATTATTTAGTTGTGGGGATTAAAAATTCTGTAGTTGGTGAGGTCTCAGAGGCTCAATCATTGTCTGCTCTCTCTCTGGCCTCGGATTTCATTGGGCCTTTAAAGGGTTTTCCCCCTCGTAAGACGCGCCCACTTGTGAGATATGCTGCTTGGAATATCGCCTTTGATACGACTACACGTATTGGAAGAAATGTTTTTCTTTCTGATCTTCGTTAGTTAAATATATCACACACTCTAGTTCAAGCTTTGAAAATCTGCGAAAAGATATGTTTCTCTAATATGTCGTATATTTACGAGAATTAATAAAAAATGGCGGTGAAATGCTGGCTGAAAAAATGACGGAAAAAGAGGAGAGCAAACTCCGCTCCCTCTCCGCCGTAACCCCGGGAATGATCGTTAATGGCAGTTTTGCATTCGCTCCCCAGGCCAATTGGCTTTTAATCTTTCTTCGATTAATTCATGTCGCGTGACCAGATTTAATGCCGCCTCCATTTAATGGCAGTGGACATTTTGTAAATGTTTTATATAAAAAAAATTGGCATCATGAGGGTACGCGAACTCTCGTGGTTTTCTCCTCTTTTAACTGCTTGGCGGATGGCGAGTGTTTTCAAAATTCAAAAACAATATCAAAACATAACTTGCGCAGTGTACTTCTCTCGGGTTTCTCGACTAAACCCTATCAACTATGGTCTCAAACTGACCGGCTTCTGCCGTAGATTGCGGCAACAGTCGACAAAATCAAGAAATTTATCGATTATTTTTTGAAATTTAAAAAAATGTGAAATCCACCGCACGGCCAGCACGAAAACCACTAGGGTCGACCGTTAATATCCCCCTTATATACAACAATGGCAGTGTTATTATCGAGGATTATCCGCGATACATTCGGATGTGTCGCGAAGGATAAAATGATGATGGTAATGATGATGAAGTCGTGGGACTTTAAGATGGGATGCCGACGTAGTTGTCGCTACAGACAAATGTGAAAATCACGGTGTAAAAGTACACCTTCGGTTTAACTATATTTTATCCGAGACATAAACGTGCTGTGAACGATGCGTGCTTTTTTAATGTTTAGAAAATATGCTACGAAACAAAATGCGATCGGTTATGAAGGTGCATGCTTCAATTATGTTTATTTCAAATTGTCATTCGTGAAAAAACAAAACAAAAAAGTCAACGAAAATACAAAAACTACTTAAGAAAATGCAGGCAAAAACAAAGATGGAGTTCGGTGGTTGATTCGAATCGAGACGTGCCACGACACTCGTGGCGAACGACACCTCGCGTGTTTCGAGGACCACTGTCAGCGCCGCATTTACACTGCCCGCGACAAAGTTGGGAACGGGTGAATACGTAGGATAGTGCGAATACGGCGCTAGTTGCGGATGTCACGGCGATGTCACTCGCAGTTCGGCAGCGGCACGTCCCGCGAGAAAATATTGAGAAATAATGTAAATGAAAAAGAAAAACAAAAAGGCAGCAACTGCGATGGTGCGAGATGATCATCGGGTTCATGCGGTATAACTACGAGTGTGACCTGTGTGTGACCGGTTATTTTGTGATGACTAGTTTTTGTCGTAAAAATCGATGTCAATGGGATGAATTAATAAGGGTTTTTGCGAGGGGTGACGGTGATGCGAACAACGAATTACCCGGTGAAAACGGTACGGGTGAAATAAGGGATGAAAAACAACAAAATCACGGATGAGTTAAAAAAATAGCGAAACTCTCGAGACCGGTGGTTCGTGTTTTTGCCGAATGCAACTTTTACAGAAATCCCAGATATTTTATTAAAATATTTGGTTTAATACTACGATTTATCATCGTCGTAGTTTTTGTGACGGCAGCTTTTACCGTAGTACGAAATGTGAAAAGGATTATTTTTTAGTCAGGTGAATAAAGGGTTTAATTTTCCCAAATTTACAGTATTTTTACTTTAAAAATGATTCTGTACTTGACGAGTAATGCATTTTTAAGGCGAATTTGTTGGCGAACCACTCGTCTCGGATCTCTTACTCGTCGTTCTGCGTTTCGGTTTTTCGAAAATTAAAAACAAAAACTTAAAAACGATGAAAAAGCGGCTCACTAGATTGGAAATCTTTTTGCGCTGGATAAATAAGTAGCGAATGCTTTTTTATCGAAAACAAAAAACGACTGGAAAAATAATAAAATAAAAAACAAGATTATATGTAATGTACATCTTCTCTCGCGTTAATTTCATCATGGCAGTAGTAGACGTTGGGTTGCTTTTTTTGTATTTCTACAAAAAAATCAGTATTTTTGGGTTTTGTCGGAGGCTGGGACCTGAATCCGTCCTCTTTAAAAACAAGTTTTTTGTGCGCAAACATTATGCAAAAAATGTTTTTGTTTTCAGTCTGAAACTTAAAAAGTTACGAAGATCCGGTGGCATCGTGGATGCGCCCGCTCACATTGCCCGTTATCTTCAAATAAAAACAAACCTCGAAAGTGCAGTTTCTAAATGTGTTTTTTTCCGTTGTAGTTCTGCCGTGTCCATCGAGAGAGAGATATCTGAGCAGCGCCATCGACCGCCGGCGAAGAAAGCGAGAAACCTTATTTCATCCCTGCGGATATCGCCGCGGAAGCCGGCACGTGCTACAACGAAGCGAAGGAACGGCGAAAGACCCGGCAGAGGCGAAAGGTCCTTCTTGCGTTACACGTTGGACCCACGGATTCTACAGGTAAGACAGACGTATCTTCTTTCGCCCGCTTTGCCATCTAAACTTTGGGGAGGATTACGGATTCTGTTTAGTCTGCGGTAATATTTTTACGAGGTAGCGGGCCCTAGGTGAGCGAAGTGGTAACTAGGATGAGTGATGCTTTGAGACCTTAGACTTACGATGATTGCGATGATGATGATGATGAAACAGATGGTGGTGGTGGGCCAGAAATGACTATTGTTGTTGGTGGTGTAGATGGCAGATCTTTTCCGTAGCGAGGGACCTTTCTCCTCCGGCATGCCTTTTCGGTGGTTCCGGCTGTTTTTGTTGGATGAAGTACAGCGATGTTGATGAAGCTGTTCGCTCGACAGGCGGCGCTGCTAATATCATCGCTAATAGTCGCTCCGCTAGCACGAAGCGCATGTTACGCGAAGAAAATGTGTGCGCTGACGGTGCGGCGTACGAGTCGCATCGAACTTGCGGTGGGCGGTGTGGACAGTGTTCGCAACGCAGGAGCGGATACGAGGAAGCCGGGAATCGTGGATCTGCCCGTATCGTCTAAAATGCTTCTTCGGATCCAGAACCCTCCGGCGGCGTACGAGCCTCTAGCGTGTTCTTTTGCATGACCGCACCACGTGCCCGTAAGCCGCCAGGGAGGATCTCATCCGGACACGTACTCCCGGAGTCTCTGCGACACGCGAGTGCGGTTTCCAACCCGCTGACCGGTTACTCCATGAGCACGTAGCGCTGCAAGGGCCTCGGCAGCCCCAGGTCCGGCGTGGCCTGCGCCACTCTCCTCGCCCCCATGGATCTCCTGAGTGTCCGCCGGCAGAGGGCCTTGAGGTCGTGCGGCTGACTCCAGTGCGCCGCCATGGCCAGCTTGAGCTGGAGGAAGACGGGGCCGAGCACTCGGAAGCAGCGGACGTGACGGAACATGGTGCGCAGGACGTGCGCGTGCATCCGGCGCGGCTGGTCGGCCATGGCGTGGGAGAGCAGCCGCAAGGTGGCGTGGCTGCAAGCGTCCAGCCGGCGCTGTCGGATGACCGCCTTGAGGAACCAGCAGAAAGCCGATTGGTCGAGGTCGCCGCCGCCGCACCACACGGTGGCGCCGTGGTTGAGCAGCAGCCTGCTGAGGGCCAGACCGGCGTCCAGCTGGTGCACGGCGTAGGTGAGCAGAGAGCGCCCCTGGCGGTCGGAAGCGTCCGGATCGGCGCCGTGCCGCAGCAGAAGGCGGCACAGCGAAGCCGCTTCCTCGTAGAGACCGCGGCGGAGGTGCCAGCGCAGGTAGAGGAGAGGAGTGTCGCCCTGGTTGTCTCTGGCGTTGGCGTTGGCGCCGCACTGAAGAAGGGCCGATACGCAGTCCTCCGTGCTCTCGCGATGGTGGTAGCGGGCGTCACCTGGTGGAGAGGAGAAAAGGACTGGTTAGACGATGATGGACAGGCATGGAGCGATGGAAGGGATGGCAGTTAGGAGGAAATGAAAGATCTTGAAGATCTGAGGAAATGAATGATTTTGAAGATCCGAAGAAATGAAAGATTTTGAAGATCCGAAGAAATGAAAGATTTTGAAGATCTGAAGAAATGGAAGATCTGACAGGTGGGAAGTAATGAAATATCTAAAATGTGAATTAATGGAAGGGATGTCTATTGGTAAAGCGGCAAAGTTGAGCATGAAGAAATGGAAGATGCACTGGAGCAACGGAAACAACGGGTGTGGAGCCGTGCCGAGGAATGGACCTGAGCAGATGCGGGGTGTACTCACCTATGAGCGCCTGGTGGAGCGGCGTCAGTCCCTCGTGGTTCTGCTCGTTCACCTTTGCCCCTTTGGCACACAGGAACTTCACCCAAGGGGCTCCGTAGGGCAGCGTACAAGCCACGTGCAGGGGAGACAGCGCGTGCGCCCTCTGTGTGGACGGGAAAAAAACAAGCATTAAGCATCTCATCGGCTCAACGGGCTCAATGGGTTTGGACAACCATCTGAGAGTAGCCTTTGCGAGCAGCTCTCGAGAGATAATCCATAATGGTGAACCATATCTGAGAGTAACCATCGTGAGTAACTCAGGAGAGGTAATCCATAATGGACAATCATCCGAGAGTGGCCTTTGCGAGTAGCTCTCGAGAGCTAATCCATAATGGTCAACCATATCTGAGAGTAGCCATCGTGAGTAGCTCACGAGAGCTAATCCCAGATGGACAACCATCTGAGAGTAACCATCGTGAGTAGCTCAGGAGAGCTAATCCCAAATGGACAACCATCTGAGAGTAGCCTTTGCGAGTAGCTCTCGAGACTCAATCCCAGATAAACAACCATCTGAGAGTAACCATCGTGAGTAGCTCAGGAGAGCTAATCCCAGATGGACAACCATCTGAGAGTAGCCTTTGCGAGTAACTCACGAGAGTCATTCCAAATGGACAACCATCCGAGAGTAGCCTTTGCGAGTAGCTCTCGAGACTCAATCCCAGATGGACAACCATCTGAGAGTAGCCTTTGCGAGCAGCTCTCGAGACTCAATCCCAGATAAACAACCATCTGAGAGTAACCATCGTGAGTAGCTCTCGAGACTCAATCCCAGATGGACAACCATCTGAGAGTAGCCTTCCGGAGTAACTCGCAATAGTTAATCCCAGATGGACAACCATCTCAGAGTAGCCATCGTGAGTAGCTCTCGAGAGCTAATCCCAAATGGACAACCATCCGAGAGTAGCCTTTGCGAGTAGCTCTCGAGACTCAATCCCAGATGGACAACCATCTGAGAGTAGCCTTTGCGAGCATCTCTCGAGACTCAATCCCAGATGGACAACCATCTGAGAGTAACCATCGTGAGTAGCTCAGGAGATCTAATCCATAATGGACAATCATCCGAGAGTAGCCTTTGCGAGTAGCTCTCGAGAGTTAATCCCAGATGGACAATCATCCGAGAGTAACTCACGACAGTCAATCCAAATGGACAACTATCTGAGAGTAGCCATCGTGAGCAACTCACGAGAATTAGTATAAATTGGGAGTGATATGGAAATTTTCCTTCACCTGTTTAATCTGAGAGTAAAAAAACTAGCCCAAAGTATCCCCATTTAAAGCTACTCTCGTGCGAGTGTGTGTGTGTGTGTGTGTTGAGGTTGTGCGATTTTGATGTTCAGTGTTTTGTGTTGAGAGTTTTGCGAAACGAGGCTAATGTCCACTCGATGACCGTTAAGAAGGCGTTTCGGCTGAGAGGAAGAAGAAGAAGAAGAAAAAGTAAAAATGTTTCGAAAGTAGGGCGAGAGCTGCATCTCTCGATAGCGGTGAAAAGGCTAACGAACAGCGAGCCAAATAAAAAGGTCTTTGACACCACTTTCTAAATCACACGCGAGAGCAGCGACTGGCTCGCGGCGACCTCTCGCGGAAAATCCTTTTTATGTTCCGTAGAAAATACTGGCGAGAAAACTCTTCAGAGTCGCTCTCGAGAATCTCGAGAGAGAGAGGCCAATCGACGCATCATTTGCAACCATTTGTAGGCAGTGTGTGTATTCGGTTGAAAATATTGGCGAGAAAACTCGAGAGTCGTTCGCGAAGTATGACTGAGAGTATCTGAGAGGAGCTGCAGCGGCACACTTTGTTATAAAGGCATCGGGATTAAAAAGCGGCCTTTTCTTTGTAAAAGATCCGGAAGAGGAAGTTGGCCACCAGGGGTCATTGTCTTAATTTCGAACGCCACTTATCCTAAGCAGGCAGCGGCACAACCTGCGTGCGAGCGTGTGATCTACATTCCACTCTAGGTGTGCCGCCGAGGGTCAGCGAGTGTGCCGCGACAATTTCACATCGTGCTCATGTGTGCTCAGAGTGGAGAGTGGAGAGCACCGAGACGCTTTAATAAAATAGTTAATAGCTCTCGAATGCAACTCTCGCCAATGGACACATCTCCGAGAGTAGTCATCCAGAGTTAATCTCGAGAGGAAACGCAAAATTAGACGATTGTCCATTTGAGAGTTGTTTTCAAATGATCGCGAGTACACGGCGAGCATCTCGTCAAAAACTCTCAAAGCCGTGTCCACTCGGGCAATAGCAGAGATAATGCGATTTCGCATGGAAATGTGCTCGCCGACAGCTGCTCTCCAAATTCGTGTTTTGCTAGCTACTATCAGAGAGAGTTTACGGGATTATGCGTTCACTAGCGATAAAATTGCAATGAGAGAGCTCTCGGTCGGAGGTGTGTCCATCGGCGAGAGTTGCTCTCGAGAGTTACAGTATCCTGCAAAAACATTTCGCCGAATAGAAACTTAATTCTCGCGTAAATTCAGCCGTTTTCAGAAGTCATATCGCCGAGTGTGAATGTTTAAAAATGAAGTAGCCCGCTTTTAAAACATTAAAAATGTGCGCAATTTCGATAAAACTTATTTGTTTCGTGTCCACATTTTGTTCTTTCCAGGAAGCGGAAGTGATAAATTGTGACGTCATCCGGATCGAACGGCGCGCGGGTTCGCTCAAGCGTCCGTCTGTCAATGACACTCGCGGAATAAAAAACTTCATCGGAGGCTTAATTGGGTTTTATTGAAGAAAAGTTGGTGAAAAACACGATTTGTGAAGAGTTAAAGTGTAGAGTTTTCAGTTTGTGATGAGTGAATTATCAGAAAATGACAACTTTTTACACAAACTTCAAATTCGAGTAAAATACTTTGGGCCAGTCGTCCATTTTCCCCACTTTCAATGTTTTAAGCCTTTTCTGTCAGTTGTTTGATTCACACGTACTCTTCAGGTGACCTAACGGTTATTATAAATGTCCCTCGAAACGAAGAAACACCTCTAATCTAATAAACCCCTTGAAACTAATTAACCCCTCTAAACTAATAAACCCTTCTAAACTAATAAACTTCTCTAAACTGATAAACCCCTTTAATCTAATAAACTTTTCTAAACTGATAAACCCCTTTAATATAATAAACCTCTCTAAACTAATAAACCCCTCTAATCACATCACATAATATAGTTAATAAATATGAGCCTTTATAACCTTAATGGTAATGAAGCCCCAGTATTAGTTAACCATAACTCCCTTTTCTAATGCTTCACTTCCAAGTAGCGCAGGTGGCCGAGTGGGTAAAAGCGTTAGGCAAGTTTCAGGATTCGCTTCCCTCTTTGAACTGTTTTTTTTAAAAAAATCCGTATTCTGCAGAAATGACTCTTGCAGAATTAGGCATCTGAATTCTGCTGAATTCTTAGTCATTTTTTGTATGGGTAGCTATGGGCATATATTACTATATTTGGGTCATTTTTGACCTTAATGGGACCTGTATAGTCCCACGATGGGCCAAATATCTCCTATCAAGGGCCACATGTAGTCCTCGTATATCCATCAAAGGGCCATGTTTGTACCATATACCATGAAAAGGCCCAAGTGAAAACGTGTATAATTCTTACGTGTATCCTGAGTTGGTTGATGTCCGTGTTGTGTTTCTTGAACATGTCGGCAAACGGCAAGTTGTCGCACACGTCGCATCCGAACCTCGTGATCTCATCTGCCAATCAGAAAACACTTCCGTTACAAACTACAACATTTCAATTCCCCCTTTTAACCGACTCTCTCTCTCTTAACCGGCCATGTACGTGTTCCGCGAAGCCCTTACGTGCCCTATCGCTTACCGTTGCAAAGTACGTTCCTGTTGTCGTTGCTGGTGGTTAAGCCAATCTCCGCGAATGGCGTCGCGTGGTGACGGCGCTCCCTGTCTGAGGCCGCGCAGTGCGCCTGCAGCGCCGCCTGGATGCGAACGAGGGCCGATGCTTCGTTCTCCGAAGAAGGGCCGAAGAGAGACTCCAGGGCCGCTTCGGAACGACAGCCGCGGACCAAAGCGCACAAGTCGCTCTCGCTAAAAACACGAAAGAACACAAAATTAGTATACGCGTGTGAAGCGCCCCCTGGTGGCGTATCAAGAGCCCTTAGTCGATATTCCAAAGAAGGACCCTGACAAATTACAATTATTCCAGAAATGACGCTCGGCGGTCTTTTTGCGACAAACATTTTTCTTATAAATTTCTCGGATTTCAAACGAGAAATTTTGTGTTCTAAGAAGTTGCATTCTAAAGCCGGGTCCACACCGAAGAAAACACGGTGCGAAAGCGGAAAACACCGAAACACGAAACATGTTATCGGGAACATGTTTCGGGAAAGCGAAAGATGGGTCCATACTACACCCGAAGCGAAAGCAAGAGTTTTTGAAAACATTTTGTAAAACCATGCTTTTCAAAAGTTGCTTTTGAGTTTTGATTTTTTTGTTTTTAAAAGCAAAAAACATGTTTTCGGAGCGTCCAAACTTTAAGTTTTTTAAAACATGTTTTCAAAAATGTTTCAATGATGCTCCTAGTGAGACTGGACCGTTGTCTGGAACCCTGCGGCGAACGAACTCGAGCAGAAGTTTGCGGAAACTTGGTAAGCAACTTTTATCGCAAACATGTTTTCGCAAACTTTGCTTTTTCTCCGTGTTTTCATCGGTGGAAACACAGAGCGGGGAGTTTTTTGGATTTCTCAAGATACTCATCTTCAAAACTCTCGAGAGAAACTCAAGATGTTTTCGAAAGCAAAAATCGAGAAGAAGTTTGCGGGAACTCGATAAGCAAACTTTTATCGCAAACATGTTTTCGCAAACTTTGCTTTTTCTGTGTTTTCATCGGTGGAGACACAGATCGGGGAGTTTTTTTGGATTTCTCGCGATACTCATCTTCAAAACTCTCGAGATGTGCTCTCGAGAGAAACTCAAGAATTTTTCGAAAGCAAAAATCGAGAAGAAGTTTGCGGAAACTCGATAAGCAAACTTTTATCGCAAACATGTTTTCGAAAACTTTGCTTTTTCTCCGTGTTTTCATCGGTGGAGACACAGATCGGGGAGTTTTTTGGATTTCTCGCGATACTCATCTTCAAAACTCTCGAGATATGCTCTCGAGAGAAGCATTCTTTTATGAGAATGAAGTTTGTCTCATTTTGCCCCACTCACGGGGTAAGATGAGACACTCTCGTTACAATTTAATTGTGGCCTATATATCGCTAGTCGTCGTTTGTGTGGCGCTTCAGCCAGTGGCCTACATCCTGGGTGCAGCGCCCCCTGGAGGCCAACTGCACTTCCTCGTCCGCGTTGCGTAAGGAAGAAGAGGATGAGGGCGCTAGGGTCAACGGCCTTTCCTCAAACAATTCTTCCTCATTTTTTTAAATTCCTTTTTATTCTTCCTTCTTCTTTTTTATGCCTGTTTTTCACATGTTTGAAAGTGAGACGTTAATGGCCGCTTTAATCCACCGTTAATTAACGAACGATTAAACCGATCGTTACAAATTTCATTGGCGAATAATGCACTCGCTGCTCGGTTAGGATCAAACTGTGTTCCATCATTGGAACGAATCGATTTTGGAACAAGATGGCCGCTGATTTGAACTTCCGAATGACGATTTTGTGAGCACAAATTTAGACAGATTTGTCTAAAAATCAAACTTTTGGCGAGTTTTTTTTTATAGTTTTTGTAAGAAGAAAAATCTGATTTTATCCGAATTTCTCTAGAAACTCTCCGAGAGCAGCGGTCGAGAACTAGGCAGGAAAAGAAAGCGTACTTTCACATTAGAATACATTGATAACTCTCGCTAAGTTTAGACGAGAGATTAACGAGAAACTCTCGAGAGCGACTGAAAATAACTATCCGAGAGGTCTTTTTTGAATTAGTGAACACGTGAGCTTTGGCCTCTCGGATAGCAGCACGCTACTCTCAGCGATGTGTCCATTGCTGAGAGCAGCTCTCAAAATTCGAACATGGTTCGCAGTTGGCGAGCTTCTATCCGAGAGGCCAGGGCTCACGTGTCCACTATAGCGATGCATTTCGAAAGACTCCTCTCGCATAGCTCTTTTCAGTCGCTCTCCGTGATTATCTCCGAGAGCTAACGCTAAGTGGACACTTAAGCACTCGCCTCACGGATAGCAGCTCGCAAACTACTAACCATGGTCGAATTTTGTGAGCTACTCTCAGCAATGAACACATCGCTGAGAGTATCACGGGTGCAAATTCGCGTGCTGCTCTCCGAGAGGCCAGAGCTCACGTATCCACTAAGGTTAAATTCAAAAAAAGATGTCTCTCGGATAGCTCTTTTCAGTCGCTATCGAGAGTTTCTCGCCGTGATTTTCTCCGATATTGCCCGAGAGCTCTCGTTTTTGAATTTAACGCCAAGTGGACACCTAAGCACTCGCCTCTCGGATAGCAGCTCGCAAACTACTCACCATGGTCGCATTTTGAGAGCTACTCTCAGCACTAGACACATCGCTGAGAGTAGCACGGGTGCAAATTCGCGTGCTGCTCTCCGAGAGGCCAGGGCTCACGTATCCACTATAGCGATGCAATTCGAAATAGACTCGATCCTCTCGCATAGCATTTTTCAGTCGCTCTCGAGAGTTTCTCGCCGTGATTTTCTCCGACGCGTGAAGTGGTTGACTCGCACGATTCGATTTATTTCCTTTAACGGTTTTTCTCGATTTCCTTTCGTTTTTTTTTTTGTTTTTCTACGTTTTGTTTCCTCGTTTCGGTGGATGCAAATCTCGAGATACGCACTTTTGAGTTTCGTGTCGATGACATTTTAAAGGGAACAAAAAAAAACCCAACTCTGTGGTTTTTTTTCTTTCTTTCTTTGGCTAAACTTCTTTTTTTTTATTTGGACCGCAAATCGAGCGAATTTCAAATAAATGTGCAAAAATGAAGGAAACACGTGACACAAAAGCTAGATTTTCGCGTGCTTCGATGAAATGCTGACTTTGGTCCTTTATAAAATATACAAGACGTGTTTTATTTACCTGGGAGGCATGGCGTGTTGCTGCTCTCCCTGATGGACCATGGTCAAGAGGGGACGATGACCAGCAGCAGACCGTCGATGTTGTTGCCGATCATCGCTTCGACACTCGTTTTAATCCAAGCATCGCGTTGTAATCCAACAAAAATAAATGTGTTAGTCGCTCGCGCACACACACACTCTCGAGAGACGACGAACCGACTGGCGATGGCAGAGGAGGAGGAGGACGACGGACGACGGGTCGACTACTCTCGGCGAAAGTGCAATCATCTCTCTCAGCGAGGCTCCTCCTTCGATCCCGGGTTATTGAGGACAAGAGAGAGAGAGAGAGGGGGAAGATAGAAAAAAAAAAAAGAGGGCTCGAGAGTAGCGCCCTCTGCATCACGCAACCCCTACTAAAAAAGACTAGCACAAAAGGTTGCTACTGAGAGAGGCTACTTTTCACTCGTTCCCGGTTCGTTGGACGTAACTAACATCGAAAGCGCTACTTTTACTCCATTCTACTTGCACTTCATGTTAGGCGAGGACAGACAACTCCAGCAGGGTTAACCCAACACCTGGAAAACTTGGAAATGGCAGGGGAAAATGGCATATTTGGAAAAAGTCGGGGGCAAATGTGATATTTGGAAAAAGTCAGGGAAAGATGTAATATTTGGAGTAAAAGTAGGGGGCAAATGTAATATTTGGAAAAATGTGATATTTGGAAAAAGTCAGGGAAAACATAATATTTGGAAAAAGTCAGGGGAAAATGTAATATTTGGAAAAATGTCATATTTGGAAAAAGTCAGGGAAAGATGTAATATTTGGAAAAATGTGATATTTGGAAAAAGTCAGGGAAAACATAATGTTTGGAAAAATTCGGGGGTAATGTAATATTTGGAAAAAGTCAGGGGAAAGATATAATATTTGGGGGAAAAAAGTAGGGGGAAAATGTAATATTTGGAAAAAGTCAGGGAAATTCAATATGAAAATGGGTTGAACTCTAAAATCTAAAACACTGAGTTGGTTTGCTGGACTGTGGTCACCATATGAACAAAATGAGGGTGGAAGTCATTAGACTTAATAGAACGTATGGCCCATATATGGTCAATCAGTACCTAAATCAAGAATCATACACCATGCAGGGTTTCCACACACCTGGAAAACCTGGAATTTTCAGGAAAATTGGACTGAAATTCACTAAAATTGCATTTTTCGGGATCAAAAATACGGTTTTCTGTGTTCAAAATGCGATTTTTCTGTAGTAAAATTGCTCCATTAAAAATACAATTTTTCTACGATGAAATTGAAATGATTTTGCAGTGGTCAGTGAATTTTAAAATCTGGAAAGTCGAGGAAGTTGAATATATTTTATTTGTGGGGGAACCCTGTGCGTGCGACGTGAAATCTTGCGCTGAAATAATCTTAAATTATTCATGTGTGGAGGTAATTGAATTAGCAGAATTCGTAAGAGATAATTTGTGAGCTCGAGAATACAGTAGGGTTTTGTGCCGCAAAATCTTGTTAATTTACGAATATTGCATTCGTGGAGATGATAAAATACACGCTCGAGTCCTATTGATTAAAATTGTGTGCTGAAAGGGTACAAAATCGCATTTTGAACACAGAAAATCCTGAAAAATGCAATTTTACGGCAGAAAATTCGTATTTCAGATTGAGAATGATTTCAAATTAATCGTAGAAAAATTGAATTTTTACTACAGAAAATCGTGTTTTCACTGTGGAAATTTAAAAAATCTGAAAGTTAACAACCTTAATCTTTTTCACTATAGGTTTTGTTGTTGTTGTATTTCTATTTTGACTTGGGTCCTTTGGCGAGTGAGGGGGTGGTTGACCTGGGCTGAACTTTGGGCATTCGTCGGCGAGACAAAAGAGGGGCCGAAAAGAGAACGAGAGGAGCAGAAGAGGGGATGATGATGAGGATGACCGTTACAACTATTTCAACTATTTCTATTTTTATAAATTCACAGAAAACTTAATTTTTCAGCTGAATATTTCCACTTTCAATTTTGGAGATATTTATGCCGGAAGTTTGATAAACTTAATATTTTAGTCATTTTTCTTATTTTCTGTAAATTCGTCCGCTAAATTTGTGAAAATGTATTATTTCAGTAAAAAAAGTTAACATTGTCGTGTTTTTGTCACGAGTTTCATATATTTCTTTTAATTCTGTCATAAGTTAGATAAAATTCTCTTATTTATGCCGTAAGTGAGATAAATTTATCGTATTTTTATCAGAAATTTAATAAGTTTCATACATTTCATATTTCGTTTTCCAAATTTGTGCAAATTTATTATTTCAGTCGAAAAGTTGGAAATGATTTTATCATAAGTTTGATAAACTTGTTATTTCTGTTACAAGTTTTTGTATTTTTGTCGTGAGCTACAAATTTCTTTTTATTTTTGTGATAATTTTGATAAATTTCTTTTATTTTTGCCATAAGCTTCATACATTTCATATTTTAATAATCACTTTTTATTTCCTTGAAATTCGTATAAATTTATTATTATTTAAGTCAAAAACTTGAAATTTCTCTTATTTTATCATAAGTTTGATGAATTTACTAATTTCCTATAAATTTACCAAATTTTCTTATTTTTCCAGTTTCTCGTTCTTTCTTCATTCCCAAAACTGCGTTGTTTTTCATAAAAGTTGATATTTTTAGTAAATTGTTTCGGCCCCTTTTGTTTCTGTAGTCTCGATCATTGACCCCTCGGCTAGCCGTTGGTCATCATCCCCTTAAAAAAAACAGAGGCCCCTTCTATACTACGTGTATGTTCTCCTTAACCCCCTTTAAAAAGAGAGAGGGGCCCCTTCAGCAGAGGGGGAAATCCCTCTCTCTCTCCTATTTTTTCTTCTTTTCTTCTTTCTGCATAATTTCGATTTATTCATTTTTATTCTTTTCAAAGTTTTACTAAAAAACGAGAGAAAAATGTTGAGAACCAAAAAAAAGCGATAAATCATTTTTGTGTGAATTTGTCCGGTTTTTTTGTGCAAATGCCGGAAGAGAGAACGACGAGGTGAAAGGTGAACGGAAGAGGGAGAACGGGACACACACTACAAACAAGCTGCTTAGCTGCATGCGTCGACGCATGCCTCAACACGAGATTGTGTCATTTGAATTGAAGAGTTCGATCGCTCTTTTTCTGGAATCGACGGTGGACGCGGTGCGTTCAACCCGCGCGTGCATCGGGAGCAACGGCAAGAGCGAATCACAGATCCACGCTCTCACTCACTCTTCAACTGCGAGAGTCCAGAGAAGAAGAAAGTGGGCCAAATGAGAGAGCGATCAACTCGAGAGTGCGTTCGTGGCGTCAGGCCTGGCGAAAATCAGGCCGTCAGGCCGGGGAAAATACCCCGGGCCCGGGATTTTTAGGGGCCCGGAATATGTGTGAACAAAATTTTAAATGTTGAAAATGACCTTTTTGAATTGTCATGAAAACTGAAAAACGCAATTTTTCTAAGGCAAAATCGCAAATTTTCTTTGGTAAAAACGAGGACCATGTCCTCCCCCCCCCCCCCAAATGCGATGACGTATCCGGCCTTGCCCTCCTCTCTTTTCCCCGGGCCCGGCCCTGGCTCTCGGCGCCCTTGCACGATGGCGTTGCTCAATTTTTAAGGAAACAAATGTACATTTGGGTAAGATTTTCAAAGTATTAATATAACGTATCGTAGCGTCGAAAGTGCACAGGACGAAATTAACACACTTTTAAGGATTTTTTAGTTTCAAAAAACACAGTTTGAGAAAATCACGTCGGAACGCATTTCGGACACATCGTTGATAGGGGGACAAAACTATGCGGGTGAGGATTAACCAAACAGTGGAACCTCGGGTTGTGTGAACTTAATCCGTTCCTCGACCCTGTTCGTAAACCGAAAAGTTCGTAATCCGAATCCATTGCAATTCATGTAAATCCAGGTAATGCTATAGACCTGGTTTTTTTAACGTGTTCTGGCTTTGTGTGTGGAAATAATAGAGAAAGGAAATAAATAGAGTGGAACCTCGCATTACGAGTAAAACTCCGTAAGGAATTATGCTCGTTATGCGAGGTTCCACTGTATAACTGTATTAATCTCTTATTAATCGCATGATTTAAGTCGACCAAATCGTTGGATTCTCATCCATCGCATCTGCAATTGGAGTGGAGAAAACGAGAGACACCAACTTTTGCCGGTTGAAAACAATGGACAACCATCTGAGAGTAGCCATCTCTCGAGACCACTCTCGAGAGTGTGGGTCCTAACCAAGATGATGAACAAGAAGGATGAACGACACCAGTTTCGTTTTTTACACGTTTGAACTTTGGAGGATGTTTTTGAAAAGGTCGTGAGGCCGTTACCCCTCGATCGGTCCTTCGGCCCCTCTCTTAAAAGCAGCTAGCGGGGAGTCGAAAGAAGGGTCCTCTCTTTAACAACCCTCTTCCCCCTTTTACAAAAACATTCAATGGCATTTTTTTATATATATTCTAGAATCGGCCCCTTTCAGAATGGAGGAGAAACGGGGAAAAAGGGGGGCACGCAAACACATGGAAAGGGTTGAAAAGACGGAGGGGAGATCGATTGAAAAGGACCCTTACAAAAAAACCACCGCTATTGATAAAGGACTCAAGATGGCCGACGTCTCAATGGATGAGGGGTCAAGCGGAGCAACATTCCAGACGACGGAATTTGTGAGAAAGCTCGCCGTATCAAGAAGGCATGCAGCGACGCATGCGTCTTAATCAGCCGGGGAATTAAGAGGCATGCGTCCACGCAAAACCTATATGGTCCTTACATGGATCTCTCGACAGATACTCTCGAGAGATGGCTATCCATTTGAGAGTTGTTTTCAACCGTAGCTCGAAATCGATGGCACTCGTAACAATAACGGAAACATCTAAAAATGGCGAATTTGGAAACTAGGGTAGCCATTTTGTTCGATTTCCCCGTTCCACGAGCGTCTCGTGCGAGTGCGCGTGCCAGAGCACGAGACCTCGCGTGTGTTCCAATTTGAAAGATTCCATTTATTATTTCAGAGACACTTTATTACTAAAAACATGTGTTTCCCAGCATTAAGTAATGTCATATGAGTGTAAAATTGTAAGGATGCGTGGGTTTAATGAAGTGCATGACTGTCCAAATGACTATACTAGCCAGTCACGTGTTCATCTACCGCCCCTCCAACTCACTCAGACCCCATTGTTCACAGATCGAACTCTGCGTTGCCAGTCTCATTACTTAATTTACACACCTTGCATATGGGCCATATTGACACCTTGATGGTTGGGGGGGGGGGTACATATTTCGAACACCGTGATTAAACATTAAGCTTACCAACAGCGGTCTCAGATTCTCGAAGGGCTAAAGACCCCCCAAAAACGTTCCTAAACTGCTCGCTAAAGTGTTGTCATTCTTAACACGTGTATTTCACTTCCCCCCCCCCCTCCAATTTTCTCACGTGTCCTAATGTCCGTGACGTCACTTTTATCCCCCCTTTATTTCTTAGAACTCCGCCATTAGTCACCCCTTCTATAGAGTCGCTCCCTCGAGGTGCCCCATACTCAACCCTGCACATGTAGCTCCCGTTGTGCTCATCATTGGTGGCGCCCCCATCATCCCTCCCTTTCAACCCTCTCTCTCTGCGTCTATTGTGCGTGTTTTTTACGACGCTCTCTCTCTCTTCTTCCCCCTTCTTTTCCGTATTATATAATCGGTTTTTACGATCGCAGTTTCGTAACGAGGGCTTCCAGGAAAACGCATTTCGTGGAAAACCCCCCGACCCTTTGAGAAATAGGCTTATTAGTGGAACGTGTGGACATTCTATAAACTGGACATGTATGGTCCATCATTTGATGTAATTAAGGCCTCATATGTATATGCCCATTAGTATAGGGTCCTTGTTTCCGGTACTTTGGAGCGTCCCTCGTCCGTCGTCATGGTAACCGGCTGCTGCGCGCGCTGCACGCCGGGAAGACGTTCCATTCGTCGTTCCAGCGCCAAATCGAACGCGATTAAGGCTTAAATTTGAATTTTTTTTCTTGTCAATTTCTTTATTTATACATTCGTTTGACGTGGCTTTTTTTTAATCGGTTGATGATCCCGCGTTTGGCCCATATATAGCGCCATCTGTGAGCTACGGGGCTAAATCCGGGCCCGTTTTTTTTTAAAAAAAGGGGAAATTGTGTTGACCGTTTTTGAAAAATGGAGGTCGATGGAGTATTTTTAAAGTTGGCTAGCGTGGTTAGTTCGGATTTGATCGACTTACCAACTTCATATTCACTCTCAATCGCTTATATCGGGGCATTCGTTCTAAGGGCCAAAAGGAAGAAATTAAAAACTAATGTGTATGCGTATGCGTATGCAATTACCTTAACAAGGCAACAGGCTTCCGTAAATACAGCTGCAGTTGAGAGTGAGGAGCATTGAGACACTTTATACTAACATAGCATTTGTAATATACTAATGTTTGCTAATAATAATAATAATAATGGAAAGATAAAAAATGGCGAATTTGGAAACTTAGGGTAGCCATCTTGTTCGATTTTCACGTTCCATGAGAGTCTCATGCGAGTGCGCGTGCCAAAGCACGAGATCTCGCGTGTTCCAATTTGAAATATTCTAAATACTATTTTAGAGACACTTTTAATATGAAGTCCATGGCTGCGTATCAACATTTTACGATGAAAATTCTAGCAAATCTACCTGTGAAATGTGTGTGAAATTTGCGTGTTCTACCCCACTCGTGGATTACGCAAACCTAAGTTGTTACAGTATATAGTAGTAAGTAAACTTAGTACCTAAAGGTATTTTAGATTAAATATATCGATACATTAATATCCGCGATATAAATGTTTATTAAGGTCACTGTCTCATCTTGCCCCATATGTCCCAATGCTCCCTATTCTCCGCTATTCTAAAACTAAACGACTAGAAGCTAAATCTTCATGTTTTAGACCGGACAAATGTTACTAAAAGTGGCCTAAAAGAGCCCTAAAATCAGCGTAAAAGTGTCCTAGAAGTGCCTTGTGAGTAGTGGCCGAGTAGGTCCTCCGTGCACTGGCCATATGTAAGGGGCCCCGAAGGGGGACGTGTTGGTGTGACCGTCGATGGCTTCGGCCTGCTTAGGGTCGTTGACCCCAATAACGGTAGTTGCCACCTTTTGGGGCGCAGGAAACGCGCGCGTGGGGGCGCTTCGGGGGTGGGGGGGGGAGAGGAAACGCCATTATCTCTATCCACTCTCTCTCTCTCTACTTTGAACCTGGGCACCAAAAGGAGGCGGAAATAGCAGATGGAAGGGCCGACTCATGCCCTTAAAACAGTCCCCTCTGCCTTTAGGCTACCCTACATAATAGAGGGTCAACTAACCATTGAAAGTCCAGTTACGTCGACCTCACTCGCTATATATGGCTGAGGTCACTATCCCAAAAAAGAACGTTTGAGCGAAATGACACTTTCATCGGAAACAATTCAGTTTATTAAATTCACGAACACGTTGAAACACCCTGTACGGCGCTTCAGCCTCGCTCTTATCCTACTGACCCCGATTAGGTTCACTATGCATTTTTCGACTTTTTTCCGCATTAAAAAAGTGCCAAATTCGCGGTTTGTGCGTGTGGGTGTCACGCAGCGACGCCTTCCGACCTCCTCAGCAACATTTGCCATGCTTTTTTTTGGTGATTCAACTCGGACGCAACGAACGAATAATCAAATTACACATTTTTAATAAATGGCGAACTAGAATGGAGAGGAGCCATCTTGGAAATTTGGAATCGGAACGACATCGCACGCGCCTTTTAGCTCGTGCGACCGTTCCATGTACGCCATCTTGTTTCGAAACGTACGCGTGATTCATTTTATAGCGTGACGATTTTTTTAAATGCCCATACGCCACCAGAGGGTGCTGAACCTGAATAAGGCTAATTGATATCGAGCAGAATAAATGCATGGTTAATTAAAATGATATCAATAACGATTGATAAAAAAACAGCGATGAATTAACAGATCGAGGCCTCCGTTAATTATTTCGGGGTTCTCGCGCTTTCGCGTTCTTATCTCGGACGCCATCTTCTTGTTTCGAGGGGATGCATTAACCCTCGTTGACCCGTTTGCATCGGGAGAAATGCTGGGGGAGGCAAATGATATGATTATTCCGCAAAATTATCGAAACATTAACAATTTCTTAAATATGAAACACGAAATTAACAAAGAGTGGCTTTAAAATATAAGTAAGCGTGCTTCCCGCGGCCTCCGTCGTTTTCCAAATCTCGCGCTGGTGCGTTCCAATGTTCTAAAAACGTACATCTCGGTCGCCATCTTACCAATCGCTACGATCACCGCCCCGCATTAAAACCGTTCGCTACGGTGAGAAATTAACTGTAGAATTTATAAGATATATTGAACGGTATAACACGACTTTAATATAATAGTTAAAACCGGCGAAAAAACGAGCTTCGTACACATATTCAAGACTCAAGCAGTACATCATATATACAGTCCCCCAAACTTAGATTCCTTTTGAGTTCCTTTATATTCATTTTATTGTAATGTTCTTCTTTTAATCTTATCTCGTTTAAATATGTACAAATGTCTCTTATTGATCTATTTTCTCCTTTTCTATATGCTTTGTAAGCGTTGGCACTGTGTCGTAATAAATAATAATAATAATAATAATATTCGTTTGAACGCGGGCACGCGCGCCCGTTCCAATTGTTCCAAAAAGCGTTTTCCGGTCGCCATCTTGCTTAACACGAATCCTGTATAGGTATAATAATTTGGGTTTTTTCGCCTATATAGAAAACGTTTTTTAACGAAGGATTAAAAACTATATAGGAATAAGTTAAACGAAGCGTAAGTCGAGCGGTCGTTAACCCAGAAAGTGAACCACGACGAGGAAGCTCCGACTAAATAACGGACGCGTACGCACACCTCCCAATTGCAACGGGGTTTGTCAGCCATTAACCCCCATTCTCACGTAGGTGTTCGGTTTACGGTTTTACCCCTTTCCCCTCCTTTCGTTTGCGCGCTTTTATTACCCCTTTTCCCCCTCTGGTGTTTTACGAGCCGCGGGATATCCCCCGGTTACCGCTATGTCGGAGGCGGGGCGGTTAATTGAGCTACTTAAACCGCGTCTCTAATATTGATTTTTCTAAGTTTGTACAAAATTAGCCTTTATAAAAAAAGCAACCCACGCTTTTATTGTAAAAGGAGGCAACAGATGGATTTGGCTGACGAAGCGCTCTCTCTTATCTGTTTATCCGCGAAGAAAAGAAGCAATAATAATAATAATAATCGTAATAATAGTTGCGAAGGAGGAGGAGGTCAAAGAACTAAAGCCGTGATTTTTCTTACGTTCGCTACAAAAATCAAATGCTTTTGGGATGATAATGAGAATGACCCTAATAAATGCGATTGGGATATTTTGGGATATGCGAGGGGTAATGAAGCCGATGCAATTGATACACGACGAAAAGCGAGGGGTTCATACGTGTACACATATATATATATATATTTTTAAATTTAAAAGATGAATAATAAGGTACAATTTTATTTTTAAAGGTGGACCGATGTGCCTATACATGTGAAGTCTCTACGGATGTGGGAGCTAGGATGGATATTTACGAATTGTAAATATAAAATACTAGAAATGGTAATTATAAGCAGGATAAATATGATTAATTAGAGAAAAATCCTTTCTTTAAAAAAGTATGTGCGGAGACAATTTTTGCTTCTCATTCAGCGTATTATTGTGAAAATATTAGAAATGTTCATCTTAAAACGGATTATTTGATTCATAACGTGATATTTCTTTATTCCAGCTAGAAAAATGACTCTTATTTCTGTGCCGTGACAATTTTTGCTTTTAATTTCGCGTGCCACGAGTTTAAATTAGTTGAAAAACACTATAGAATCCCTAGACATTGTGAGCTGAATAGCCTGAATTTGTAAATATAGTTCTCGATTTTGCATGTATACATTAATTGGTGAGTTTGGTGCATTGTCTCCCCCTCTACCATATAGAATGTGTGTGCTGACCATGGGGTCATTGAATTCGATCATGTTTGGACAAAGGCCCTCCGACTTTTGAAGGCACTGCATGGATTTTGAATTTGGCGATGACTTTTGCATTCCGTGTCACGTTGTCGCTGATGTGCCCTGGCCCCTAGCTAAGGCCGGCCTCGTGGACACTCTTTTTTAAGTCACACCATATAGACTATTGTCGCTCAATTTCCCCCCCTCAATTCCTTGTTTTGTGGATGAAAAGCCGCTGTCACTGACCGCTCTACTTTTTTTCGCTTCAGCTGCAGAAGAAAGTTCAGCTCCTTTCAGGTTTCTCATTGGTTACGGTGCATGACGGGAAGAGGGGCACATGGGGCATATGTGACCCTTGATGAGGTCCGTATATGATATAAGCCACATCTACAACTGTATGTGGGCCATATATAGCTATAAATGCCAAATTATTAGGGGAGACCGGGGCACAGTGGGACACGGGGCACAGTGGTAAAACGTCTTTATAAAAATAAATGCTTTTGATTTGCGAAAAAGCTATATGCAGCACTCATCATTAACCGACATTTATGCGATCTGACACAAGTATTGAAAAAAATATTTTCACTTAGTTTTTGTTCTTGAAAGTAATTATTCAACTCGCACTTGGATTTTTATTTATTTATTAAGTGATGACGAGAAACGTCCATCAACAGCAACGCTCAAAGAGCATACAAAATTAAAACACATTAAAATACGCAAGATTACAACCATTAAAAAAAAACAAAGAAATTCTAGGTGTAATTATAAAACATTAGTAATGCTGACGAGTGTATATATCCCGCTAGAATTTAAACTAAAGTTTGTTAATTAGCCACGTGGTCAGCTGTAAGGCCCAAATCAAATTGGTTATACGGGGTACAGCGGACCACAACATTATGGGGTACAGTGGGACATGTCCCAGCATACCCCGATTAATGTTTGCATAACTTTAAATAAAAACCATGTTTAAATTCATGCTTTAAAGTAAAAATGGTTGAAAAAAAAAACACATTTGGACGAGTACGCGGTGAAAATATGAAAGCTGCTGTAATTACGGTTAATTTTAATCATTTTTGTAATTTATACTCGAAATTTTAAATTTACGTGCTGAATTAAACACAATTAATCAATGTGGTGTTCTTTTTCTCGTAAAATTTGTCTTAATTTCGCGTGGACCACTGTACTCTATGCCATGTCCCACTGTGCCCCGGTATAGGGCACAGTGGGACAGTCCGCGCAACCAACTTTAATCTTTTACAGCAAAAAAACTAGTTGCTCTAAAACGATGACAAAATGTATACAGATCCTCAAGGCTCGTATATATTACTGCGTTATTCTTTTGAAATGCTACCAGTTAAATATTTCCCCCCAAAAAAATGAATTCTAAAAGGTGTACCCACTGTGCCCCGGTCTCCCCCTGCTATACAGGTCCCATCAGGGCCCTTTGAATAAGGAGCTCACAAAATCAATGCACTCGTAGTTGGACGTGTTCTGTAATCGGCCCATTGCTTCGCTGCGACGTAGCTGCCTATATACAAATGTATACGTTACCGGGGCAACCGTTAATCTCCGACATCCCGCTAGAGGGCGGTGCGATTAATTCGATCTGAACCCAATCGATATATATATATTCGATGCTTGACCCGCATGGATGACCATTAGATCGTTTTAACCCATCTTTTGATACGGTGATGCATAGGACACGTTGAGTTGACGTTCGAAGACGCCGCTAGGTGTCGCCGCCCGCGCGATCAATATTATCGTTTCTGGGGTTTTTCTATTTGTTTATGGATCATTGAACCGCGAGTATACGAGAGAAAGAGAGAGAGGCAGAAAATAGCTTCCGGAAGTGGCGTGACGTCACGCCGGCCACGCCCCTTCCTCGAATGTGGGGCAAAAGGGGCCGCAGTTGCGCAATCGATAGGCGGTGACCCCGGTTGACCCCAGAGGCGCCTTACCGACAAAATGTACGCGTCTCGACTTCTCCTACCCCTCGAGCGACAGGTGGACGTACCCTGTGGAAATAACAGCGCCATCTGTGTCGTCATTTCAAATATCCCCTTCCCTTCCGTTCTTGTCCTTTGGCTTATGCCCGGTAACCAGTTAATGATCATGTTACGTACCGTGGAGTTGCAATGCCTGCATGCTAGGCCCAGACAACTGTTAATTGGGGCCAACAGTTGGTTTACACGGCAGTGACCAAATGGGGTGGTCAAGCTTTGAATCGAAAAAAGGCGAATTTGGAAACCGGAGTAGCCATCTTGTTCGATTTTCACGTTCCAATTGAGTCTCGTGCGAGAGTGCGCGTGCCAAAGCACGAGATCTCGCTTGTTCCAATTTGAAATATTCTAAATACTATTTTCTACTTAAAAGTACTTGTATTTCTATTCATACGCGATTACATCGGTACTCGTAACTTTGAGTACATTTGCATTTAATTACTTTTGTACTCTGTATTCTTTTACTCGTTACTCAAATTTGTTCTGTGTACTCAATTGAGAGGATATTGGGGATAGATCCCCCATCCTCACAAATCCAAGAAATTTTGCAAGTTCTTCCTTTTTTTAAAAGTAAAAACCCATATTTCTTAGGTAAAAATACCTTTTTTTAATATTAAAAGTGCAATTTTTGTGTTTTAGAAATGCAATTATTGTTCGTAGGTAGAAGTGCACTTTTTTTAAAATTTAAAGTGGGATTTTTTAATGTAAGAAACTATTTCCATAATTTTTAGTGTAAATTATTAACCATACTAGCATAGATAATTATATTCAGTAAAATATACGAAGCAAAGTAAGAATTTAATTTATTTAATATAATTTGTTAAAGAAAATCCTGGAGAGAGACTCTCGAGACCAGGAGATGCTCTCTGATAGCAGCTCTCACCGATGTACACACCACTGAGAGTAGCACCTTGCAATTGGGTGCGGTGCTAGGCCGAAAATGGAGCGCATTTCCACATTAAGAAACAAACGGAGTAACTAGGGATAATCTCGAATGATGGTAGGAATTAATTTTAGTTGATTATAAACCTGCGATGAAAAACTAGTTATCGGTACTAAATAACTTACAATTTTCATAATTTAATATATTTATTACAGAACTAGTTTAGTACATAGATGAAGGGCCTGAGCCCTTAGTTTTCTGACTGGTCTTCAGTTCACCGTCGTTTAATAAGAGACGAGATTTCACCAAAAGTTCATCGTGCCACCGTGACGTCACTCGGATCCGCATTTAAGTATATATATACACATAGTATATTCGTTTTCCGAGAGTGTTTTGTGTTTTTTGTTTTTGAGACGAGAAAACTGTCGACTCTCGACCACACGAAAAGCTCTATTTGAAGCAACAGAATATACATTAAAAGCAGTTTGAACGTTCGCCAAATGTGTTTTAAACAATTTTATCGGATTCGATAAATCTCTCCGCTGATTTATAAAGAGCATTAAAACAAGGGTTTGTATTTGGGCTCGGGTCATTTAGGTTCAGCGCCCTCTGGTGACACACACACATTTAATCCAACGAATAAAAGAGAGGAATTTTATGTGATTCTAGTGCATCTACTTCTGGGGATAGTACACAAAATTTGCATTTTTATTGCACAGGACTTTTATGAAGAAAAATTTCGCTTTTTTTTTTTACAAAAAAGCTGTATTTCTTTGGAGAAAATTGAATTTATATTTGGCGGAAAATGTGCGATTTTACTGCAAACAGCTTTCTCCTGTTTTGCAAAAATCTCGGCCTTTTTCCGCGATAAAAATTCACTTTATGAAAATCTGTTATCGAATGATATTTTGCCAAAGGGGATCTCCTTTGTACATTTATAAGCTATAAAATGTTGGCCCCTTAACAATGGGCCTCGTGTCCTTACAGGCTCCGTATTTCTGTATTTCTTTGCCCCATTTTCTATTCAAAAACTAACCCGTGGTCACTTTTTTCTGCTACTTTCAGAGATTTTTCTCTCGGAGAGACGTTTGGTATTGAAGAAGAATTACGATCTCTCGGGATCGTACTTTTAGAAAATTGGCCTCCATCTTGATTTATATTTCGTATGGATTTGTGTGAAAAGGTCTTTCAACTAAATACACGTTTCTCAACTTTTGCTCTCAGGTTCCCACCTTAAACTCGCGGACATTCCCTCTAGTATTGACACACTGCGCATTTTTATTTTTATAGCTTTTTCGGAGGATATGAAAGGATGAAACGCTTTTTCCCACATCTGAGATAAAAGACCCGAAAGTCGTAATTTACAGTTTTAAACTACCCCCTTCTCCCTCACCCTCCCCTACGAATTACGAGCTCGCTTTGTATACAAAATCGCCGATGGACAATGGTCGTAGTCCGGATACACCAGCTGCTTGGGCTCCCTTGACCAGTGTTCGTGTCCCGTGACCTCGTCACTTCCATCTGTTTCTTGGTATTGAAAAGGTGACGCTTTTTTGTTTTAATTTCATTTTCTCCTCCCCCCCCCTCCCTTCCCATTATGATTGATAATGTGCTGAACAAGTTACGAAAGAGACAAGTTATGGAATTCAAACAAATAATTGGTTAAATTCACACTGGATATAATTCCACATTATAAAATTCACACAATTTGGTAGGTTTTCAGATCGTGCTAATTTTTCGGTTTGTCACTGATCAGTTGCTTAATTAATGCACATTTTACTGTTAAGGGCTGGTTGCACCAATAAAGGTTAAGCTAATCCTAAGGTTAACTCGTGGTTTTATATAACCTCAGGTTAGCTAACCTTTTATTTAACCTTCGTTGGTGCAACCGGCCCTTAATAAATATAAAACGTATCTTTTTAGTTGAATTTTGATTGCATTCGATGTAACTTAAGTTTCTATTTAGCAAATCTCCGTGTGGGGTAAACTGAGACGACTGAATTGGGGCAAGATGAGACTCGTTCACTTAGCGATCCTTGCATTTTCATTTTTGTTGTAAATTTTGAAAATTTTAATTCTTATGTGCAATTTAAGCTAAATCAATGAAAATGAGCCGGAAAATAGGTTAAAAAAACTGGAATTTAAAACTATTTTTATTCCTTAAATTCATGTTTGGCGCCACGTATCGGAACGTTACGCCCACACCTCCCTGAATGCGCATCACACTACGGCGCTCTTTATAATCGACGCGTCTTCGCCGCTCTACGTTTTGTTATCCCTTTTCAAATTATTTTCATTTGTTTTCGTTTGTTTCAGTTGGAAATTCAGGCTTCGTGCCGGCGTTGGACTTTACCTTTTCTCAGTAAGTATGACGATGAGGAAGTGCTTTATACGATTGGTACTAAAATGATATGTTTAACGGTCAGGAGTCTTGCTTTTAAACCCAAAAATCGCGAGCAATATCGCCTACGTTGTTTTTTGAAATATCGGTCCGAGGGGTTCAAATGTTAGGCGTCGAAATCAATTTGAAGTTATGATGGGGTTGTTTGTTCGTTTATGGTTGTCTAATTAACTAATTCAGCTGACGTAGACCACGAACTTGTCTGTGGTTTTTACGAGTGACGGGAAGACGGGACAAGTTGGAAGAGGACATTTACGGATTGTTTAAAAATGTATCCCGAAATTAAATGGTAAGAGAAGACTGGATATGGAAAACCTGGATGCCCGGAGTAGAAGGATATCACATCGTTACTATGCACCGGTCAACCGTGTCGCATCTACCAGTAGACCGAAGAGAAGTATATGGATTTTACACCTTTCCCCATCAGGCCTGCCCAGTCGAGTTCAGCCGGGATTTGGTAACCGCTACTCTTCGTAGAAGGCCTTGGGTTAGATTCCGGAAACCATGTTGCGATAAAACTGCCGGAGCGCTATGAATGCCGCATTTGACGACATTTCCAGAAGTCTCGCACGATTGTTTAGCCGAGCCACCTTATGACGTGTAATCGTGATAACTGAGCAACCTCGGATGGCCGGGGGAATTCAACTGTCGGGATTTGTAATGTCCTGCGCCGTCCGGGTCAATCTTGGCATCTACCTGGATACCGCAGCGATTTATATGGATTTCATCTTTTCCATCGCCAGCAACCCTGTTGAACGGAATCCTGGAGATCGGAGTCTGCCTGCGTATTAGGTTGTGCAGCCGTCATTTCGTTACTAGCTGCTTACGAGACCACCTGCTCATTCTTTGGATCTGGTGTGTTGTGGAATAAAGCCCTGGCCAGACCAGGCGATAATCGGTGCAAATATGAGGACAAGTGATGGTCGCTCTCTAGTAGGGATAGCTGTTCCCGAGTCTACGCAGTATCCGGAATTTGACAATTCGCTTGGGAAGCTGTATGTAAGTAAGCTCGGTGTCTGCTGTTCCGATAGTAGGCTTATAATGTAATTTTTCCAGCTTGATAAGTTTAGCAATTCGTATATTTATATGGTGATATAGCTGAAAAATGGCATGCATTCCTGCAACCCGAGAGGCAGTGCAACATATTTTGTCCACTTGCAGGTCACTCCTGCCGAAATCCAGCGCCGGACGCCCACGATGTCTAGCTGTATCGTCTCGGGATGCAAGTCGGGCTACAAGACAAAGGCGAACGAGGGGAAAAAGTGGCACATGTTCTACCCGCCGAAAAACGATCCGGACCTGTTCGCCACCTGGGAACAGCTATGCCGACCCGAGGGTCAAAAGCTGTCCGCCAAGCACCGGGTGTGCCACAAGCACTTCCCCGACGACATGCTCGTCACCCAGATTAACATTCCTCTGCAGGATGGCTGCGTGCACCAATCCAAGCTGGAGTACTGGAGACTCAAGCCCGGGGCTTTTCCGTGTATATTCGAAGGGTGCGGGCCGTGCGCCGTGACCGTGCAACAACCGCGGGAACGGGCTATCAAAACGAAGAAACCCGTAAGAACTATTTCTGGCAAACGATCGTGGTCGGCGGCAGCCCCAGTAGCAGTCGTCTCTTCGACCGATGAACCCTCTTCCTCCTTCTCCTCCGCAGCTGCCATGAAAAAGGACGGACTCGCCGAACCATTGGAGGAGGGAGGAACTAAAGTCTCAGCATGTACACAGACGGAGCTGGACTGGTTCGTAGTACGCGGAGGCCTTAAAATGCCTGTTCTCGAGGAGCGGGCCAATGGACAGAGTGGGGTGTTCGTGCCGTTCGTCGGACTCACCAGCTGGGAAAAAAAGTACCTCATGTCCTTCGCTGGAAAATCATCCGCGGTCAAGGACACACCGAAGGATGTCTCTGACGACCACGGGGACTCGTGACCCCTGTGGTTGAGGAACACGCGAGTCTGAACATCGAGTGCACGTGCAAAAGTGAGGCTGGGAACAGGCCACGGAATATATTTGATGCTAGGAATTGTTGCGTAAAACGTGAAACTACAGTGAGAAAAATACTTTTTGTTTTAAAAATTGAGACCCTGGGAAATGCGAACAAAAATGTTGTTGCTCGCGGTTTAGTTTTTAACAAAGGTTATAAAAATTTGTTCAACCGAATAATATTGAATGTTTTGTGCCTTATTTAAAACACGGTTTTAGTCAAAGACAACATGGAGACACGGCGGTGCTTAGTTTTTGTGGACATGACGCTGTACGAATTAATGTTGCACATTCTTTTGAATGTTTCAGAAATCGTCACGTTGGAATTCTCGATGAACGAATAAATAAAGGCAGAGTCGAATGATGCCCGCCTGCATCGTCTTTCAGTGCAAGTCGGGCTACACCAACAAAGCTAACGAGGGTAAAAAATGGCACTTCTTCGGTCCTCCGAAGAAGGATCCGGAGCTGTTTGCCAAATGGGAACTAATGTGCTGCCCCGGCGACAAGAAGCTATCCGAAAGGCACAGGGTGTGCCACAAACACTTCACCGAAGACATGCTGGTGACCCGCATCGAGTTCCTCCTCAACGACGGTTCCATGTACCAGCAGGATCTGGATCACTGGAGGCTGAAACCCGGGGCTTATCCTTGCATCTTCGAAAAAAGATGCGGAAATCCGGACAGGCCTTCGGAGGACAAAAAGACGGCGGATCTCGCCACGGCCGGAGTGGAAAATCACCGCGTAAAGAAGGGTGGCGGGAGAGGGAGGGGAAGACCACGTTCTAAAAAACAGCAAAGGCGGAATGTTAGCCAGCCCACATATTTTACATTACCCAACAATGCTGCGGGTGGCTGCGAATCCTTGAAGGCTAGTGCGCAGAATTCGTTAACCGCTTCCGATGACCGATCGTCGATTGCCGATACGGTGAAAAGCCGCGTAGACGAAAGGAGAAGGAAAATGCCCATTGTCGACGAGGAGTCGTTAACTGCTAAAACCGTGAAAAAAGCTTGCATGAAGAAACGAGGAAGACCGCCGTCCAAGAAACATAATCTCTCTAGAAACCGTGATTCGGTAACGGGGAATGCCGCAGCAACAACTCCGGATGCAGCAGAAGCGATAATCGGCAAGAGGAGAGGAAGGTCGTCCTCCAGGAATCTCGCGGAGGCAACTTTTGAAAAGTTGCTGCCGATAGATTTCCAAGCTGTAACGATGGCCACCGTGGCCACGCAAACGGATGTTGCATCCGGAAATCCTTGGAGTCCCGAGAGGCGAAGCGAAGGAGTCTTCGTCTCTTTCGAAGGACTCACCGAAATCGAGAAGAAGCTCGTCGAGTCGCTGGCATTGAGGACGCGGCATGGCTCCGCCGGTGAATGCAATGCCGTTAACTCTTGACCATTTGCGAGACCATTCGTGCCTAGGATGCTACGAGTGTGCCTAGAAGCGATGGTCACGTCAACGACGATGATTCACAAATTAATCGTGTTCGTTAAATTAACACCCTTATATAATCTCATTCAGATTAAGGAATCCAATGTCGGGTGAGTCGATTTTTAATTGCTCGCCCTCAAAAACTCAGTGTTGT